>ML819225.1:73785-92686 GCA_009831015.1 Picea engelmannii
CACAAGGAGTAATGGTAAACCCAAGGGTTCATGAGAATGTTGAAAGGTAGAAATATTGTTAGGTTTGTAAAGTAAGGTTTTGAACCCATGAAGACACCATCAGTAAAAAGGTTGTGATTTATGAAAAGGTTGTAAAATCTCTTTCATCACCTATGTATAAGCTATTGGTCAATTTTCTTCTATGTTTTGAATGATTTTGGAAATAATGGTTCTTAACACCTTGAAGAATTCGAAACTCTTATGAACCTAAAGGGTCATTATGACATTGACTCATATATTCTTGTAGAAACATAATGTTATTTGATGCCTCGATAATTTAGGCATAGTGTATATAAGGGCTAGTTATCAACTCCTCCCTTGATAATAATAATAATAGGAATATTCCTAATATAATAGGAAGAGACTTGTGGATGTCACTTGCACAATTGTTGGAGCATACAAAAAGGACAATAATAATGAGGTCCAAAATTTTGGGTACATAATGAATATGTTCAATATACGGGGGGTAGACTAATACATACTTTCATTTCCAAGAATGAGAAATGAGCAATGCAAGAACATGTTTAGCTATATACCTACATCACAGAGGTTGGCATATTACCACAAGTGAGGTAGGATTAGCAACATGATCTCTTATGGAAAGATTGGAGGATAGATGAAAAGGTAAAGATGGGAGGTTGTGGTGTTAGGGTAGTTTTGTTAGCCTCTTTCTCATATACAATCATTAAGTCTTAATATACCACCTTTGTATATTTTACATACTAGGATATAGTTGTTATCCTAAGTATGTTTCTAGATTCCTATATTTTCTCATGCTACCTTATCTCCTGATGAGGTGTCGATATGAGAAAAATTGAGGTGGTTTCATTATTGTATTATATATTTGTATGATTAAGATGAATACAATGTTGAGAATAATGGCTTTAGGCCTTTTCCGCCAATCTTCTTGTCCTAATCTTATTTTGCTCAATTTCTTCAATTGGTATCAGATCTCTTATAGTTATTAAGGGCCTGATTGCTTCACCATGGTAGTTTTACATGGGAGGTGAGGTGCAGAAACATCATGGAGCAAATTGGCACAAGAGCTACATCATCTAGAAAATAGATCCGGGGAAATCAAATCTGGTCTGGTTGTTTAAAGTTTTGATTCAAATTGAATGTTGCGTTTCTATCTTTCTATCTGGAAGAAGAGTCTAGAATTATTCAAAGAATCCATGATGCTACTTGTTGGGAGTCGCCTAGCATGGAGATCTGTGATTGGAGGTCCACTATTCATTTTTTGTTGACTATATTTTTTATTTTCACTCTGTGTAATTGGTTGTTGCAACAATGATAATTGTACAAGTGAGGAATAGAGTAATAGTTGGCGTCAATACATCATAGTTTCGATCTAATAAATTATTGTAATTTTGTAAGAAAATAGAATAGAGTTGTGATCTAATGAATTATTGTAATTGTGTAAGACAAAGAGTTTTTTGAGAACTAGATCTATGAGATCTTGCAGATCTGATTTTCTTTAGACATGTGACCATTTTTTAAAGGAGAAAGGAGGCCCTCCATGAACCATTGCATTGTTATCCTTGATGCGACTTGGATCTACCTCAATGAAATATGCGACGCGATTTGAAATTTATGATCTCGGCAATGAGAAACCGAGATCTACCCAATAATCAAACGTAGGGAATTTTGCAACGAGTCCTTGTCTGGGTGGACTGTGTAGATCCATGAGCCAGTCTCAAGTTTGAATCTGTGGGGGCACGTGAAGAATACCACTCAAACTTTCCATGAATCAGCAAACCCCACCTCCACGATTTTTTAATGATATTTAATTTTTGATGGTATGATTTGTTCTTGGAATATTGTTCATAGGATCCTCGATCTAATGGGAAATTCTTCATCTTGAAATTTGTGTTGTGTGATTCCCATCATTGGAACGTGATCTAGGTAAGTAAATATGGATCTGAACCTTCATCTCCATGAAGAATGACAACCAAAGAATATCGCTCAACAATTCGCCCAACAATCCACGTGAACATACTGCACATGCCAACTAAAAGGAGAGATCCTTCACGCAATCTCATATAATTAATGGAGGAATAGTCGACATCAGGGTTTCGACAACCTCAATGATTTCTTAGCAGTGGTCTTCCTGCTCCTATTCTTCATGGGTGAGCATATCTTAGTGGTTGAAGATTCATTCTTTCCAGCGATCAATTGTGACAGTTCTCCCACGATCTCCAGTGATCTGCTCCAAACTATCCAACTCTTTGTTTGTGATTTCTCTGGAAAGGAAACCCCCAATGATACAGAATTTGTTGGAAGATTGGTCGCCAAGAAGTGGAAAACAATGGCATGGTCGCCTAGAATAGACATGAAAATTTGTGAATATACAACATGCGAGGATTTTATTTGATTAGTTGAATATATCCATGATTTTCCCTCCACTGTTCACCCTACAACACTCAATTCAACCAAGGATGTGATCCAAATATGCTCAACGAACCCTCATCGGTCTCCTCAACTTATTTACTCGACGATTTCTTAAACGATTCGCTCCACGATTTGTTCATGAGTTTGAGATCTCCTCACAGGTGGCGTGAATGGCGGTTTGCAAGTTTGGGCGACTTGTTTCCTTGGTGAAAGTATTACATTTAAATCATTTTCATTCCATGAATATAAATAAACACACGCTATGCATATAAAATAATTTTATACACAGATTTTTCTGAAATGACATATAAAAAGTTTAATTTTTCTGAAGTGACATATAAAAAGTTTGATTTTTTTAAAGTGACATATAAAAAAAATTCACAAAACATCCAGTGTATTATATTTAGTGGGTGAAAGGTCAATATTTATTTTAATGTAAGAGGTGTTGGAGGACATTAATAACTGCTTTGTGCTTTCATGTGTGGGAGAGATTGGGGACTTTTCATGAAAAAGAGAAACAATGTCATTTGTAAAAGTTGCTATCTAATCAATGTATGGAGAAATTTGAAAGTTTCATGTATCACCTCAATAAGGTATATCCATAATAAAATCATTTTATTTGTTTTTGTGTCCTAGATCTACCTGAAATTGAATAAGGAGATCTTAGGTACACTTTGTGTAGTGTGCGCTGGTGATTTTTTTCATGGTTATCTTATGAGCTGATTTATGTCTAGTTTTGACATTATCACACACACATGGAGTACACAACAAGTTAAGGAAATGCAAGCTCACATAATTAATGAAATTCAAGCAGATGCAATCAAAGCACTCGATTAAGCTTCATTCATTCAACAAATGGACACATCAAGAACCTAATATTCAAGGACTCAAAACGTCATCAAATAAGTCAACTTTGAAGATCACTTAAACTTCAATATCAACTACAAGTAATGTACTTGCAATAATTTTTTTTTTTGTAAGTGTCGAAATAAAATTGAGTTGAATTTCTTTGTAATTGGGTGCATTCTCGGTTGAGCTTGACACCCAAGATTCATTGTAATTTTGAGTCGAAATTGACAAGGTTGAGTAGCTTAACTCAAGTCATTGTAATCACAAATTTGGATGCATTTTCAGTGGTAACCGACATCCTCAACTTGTTGAAAATTTCAAGCGAGCGTAGAAGTATAAGAAAGTGACTTTTTTGGAAGCAAGTTCAAGCGAGCCAGTTCAAGTGAAGCAATTTCAAGCGAGCATGAAAGTTTAAGAATGAAGAGTTCAAGCAAGAAATAGTGAAATAATAATGGGTAAAGGAGGAAAGCGTTTACATAATGCCTCTCAACAAATCAAGGAGCTGCAAGAGTACAACCATGAATTACAAGACAAAATTGATATGAAAGATAAATCGATTCAAACACTTGAGATGAATTTTATTCAAAACCAAAACATAATTGATCACATGGTTGATGAAATACCGTCAGTAAATGATTTTCGAGATGAAATTGAAATGAAGAATCAATTGATTGATGCACTTCAGATAAAGTTAAGTGAAAAGAAAAATCAACTTGATGACATGGTTGATGTAGCATCTGAAGCAACTCAAAAAGTTGATGCAACTTGTGACATAGGGGATCTAATAGAGAAGATTGATGCAACATGTGCTACAGAGGAGCTTATCCAAATGGTTGATGCAACATGTGATACAAACGAGTTCATACAAAAGGTTGATGCATCTTGTGACACACAAGACCTTATCCAAATAGTTGATACAAACAAGACAGAAGATATGGAATCTTTCAAAAATGAATCCAAAAAAGAAATACTTCAATCCATGCTAAATTGTTTGCAAGTAACACAAGCTCAAGTTAGACTTCTTCAAGAACAATTGAATGATGAGTTGATAGATCTCAAAAGTCAACAATCAATAAAGTATTCTGAACTAGTTTTTGTTCAGAATAACCCTCTCTATGATGATAATGATAATGATGATAATGATGATGATAATCAACAATCAGTGAAGGAGAACATCAGCAAGCCAACTTCAGAAGTAACTTCAAATGGCGATGAATTGCAAGTAGAAGATGCCAAAACACATAGTGATACAATAAGTATAAGTGAAAGTAAAAGTGAAGCACGTCATCAAGTACAAAATGATATTTCCAAGAGGATCATCAGACCTTGGGAAGAATTACACTTCAATAGAAATCGACATGGCTTAGGATATGAAAATCAAAACAGTTTTCATATTACAAATTACTCCAAACCAATTTTGTTTGTGAGCACTGGATTTCTTCAAGAAAATTTAACTTCACTTGTTCAAGTTCAACATCATAATGATAAGTGAAAACATTGTAATCAAGTTTGTTACAAGGAGAATCAGTGTTTTGACCTCCATCCTTTTCAGAATTGTGGCAAGTCAAATCATGCATCAGATAAATGTTCCAAGAGGAACAAACCTGCAAGACTGAAGCTTCACTATGAGTGTATTGATCCTTGGAAATGGTCATCAACTGCCAAATGATTATATAAGTCTTACCAAAGAATTTAATCTCGAGTAAAGACCAATATTGTATCACATAACATTTTTGTACCTCACATAAGTGGTCCCCTTATGGCATAGCTTTCGAGCATGGTCCTCAGGAGATGAGATAACATGTGGTTTTTTACACATGCCCACTTTTTTTTGTACTCAAATGGAACAAGTATGGTACTCTCTTGAGCCTAGAAGGAGGTAGTACAATGATGAAACTCTCATGCACCTTAAGTGGGGGAGTTCAAAATTCCAGTGATGATGGTTCATGACACCACTTGTGGTCTCTCCTTTCAGCTGACAAAAGGGGGAAATTGATGATGGAATTGAAGATGGTTGTCAGACATAAATTTTCGACAACAACAAACATCAAGTATGCCATATGGGTATGAAATTTTCAAAATGGGCAACTGCGGTCTGTAGATGACAGACTTTGGCAGAATGATGGTTTTATATTGAATCATACATTGGGATGATGATTTTGAGGGAAATGATGTGGACATTTGGTTCACCTAGATGGTCATTGGACCTTGCAGAGGACAGATGGATCCTACTGCATTGCAGCTTGGCATTGATTGAGTTGTCAAGCATTTTTAGGTATGTGGTAGACTTGCAGCTAATTCACTTCTCTTTGTTCACTCGCATCATATTGGAGTTCACATTAGTGAACAAAATCATTGGCACTCTGGCTCACATGATTACACAATGAGGTTTTCCAGTTTTCTCAGCATCCAGATTTGGTGGTTTTTCAGGCAGTTCTTCATTGCGGCTCAGCTCGAGAGTTTCAGCATGAAGACATGGAGATATACCAACTTATGCACCTTCTTTGTTGGTATTTTTGTTCAAGAATTATGACTGAGGGAGGGAATGTTAGCCTCTTTCTCATATACAATCATTAAGTCTTAATATACCACCTTTGTATATTTTACATACTAGGATATATTTGTTATCCTAAGTATGTTTCTATATTCCTATATTGTCTCATCCTACCTTATCTCCTGATGAGGTGACAATATGAGAACAATTGAGGTGATTTCATTGTTGTATTATATATTTGTATGATTAAGATGAATACAATGTTGAGAATTATGGCTTTAGGCCTTTTCCGCCAATATTCTTGTCCTAATATTATTTTGCTCAATTTCTTCAAGTTCTAACAAAGGCAAGAGAAATAAGTTGATGACACTGGAATTACATTGGAAAAAGGCATGAGTTGACATAAATCGACTAAGAGTGAACATGAGCGAGAGAGGAAACATACTCTAATATAGGGTTATCATAAGAATAAATGTAACATGTGGAAACTTGGAGTTAAGGTGAGCGTAACAAATGACATTCATTGTTATAGGATTTATGTAGTCATTAAGGCGCCATACACTAGTCAAGGACATAACATGAATCCCATGAGACATACGATAATATGGAGAGTGTGAGCATAATAGGCATCATAAACTAGTAATATAGAGTCATCAAAAGAACAAAAACAACACATGGTAGCCTAGATTTAGTGCAAGAATGAGAGGTGGCATACATCAATGGGGTATTTTCTGCAAGCGTAGGAGGCCGCATGCATCAACCTAAGTTCAATGAAAGCGTAGAGGTGAAAAATACCAATGGTACCAGTGGAGGAGAGAGGATAAAAGGAAGATATAATGTCACCATTGGGAGGGGATCCATAGTTTCAAGCTATGGAATGTGACCATTAAGGGGGACATCTTTGAAAATTGACCAAAGAAGTGATAGTTGATCCTAACTAGGTAGAGGTTATCTCAAGTAGGGTCTTTTTTGAGATAATAACCTATAAGGGACCCATCGATATTATGACCAAATAAAAAAGGAGAAAAAGGGGTGTAAGGAAGAAAATCTAAGGAGGAGAGGCAATACTTTCCCCAAGAATTTGAAGGAATAGGAAAAGAGGAAGAGTATGTAGGAGAGCATGGAACACTAGGAGAGGAAGAATACAAGGGGAGAACTACGTAATATTGGATTCTACTAGGTAAGAAGTGGCTAGAGTTGATAATGGGAAGTCTAAGGTAGCCCAAAAAAGCTCCTAATAGGAACAAGGCTTCATTCAACTTGATAAAAGTGTGTTAAGACATGGGACCTTTTTAATGTTAGAAAATGTTGATTTTGACAACCAATAGAAATATAAGGAAAAGAGAAGGCATAGAAGAACAAGGGGCTACCTCATTGTTGTAGCCTACTTTTAAAAACACGCCAAAACCCTTACATTTTCATTATAAGGGTTGTCCACGAGATGCATTTACATCACCAAGACCTGCATGAATCATAAAAGACACATTTTTTATATGAATAAATAATTAATAAGCAAATAAGAATGCATTTAGTTATGTAAAATACTCTAGAAAAAATTAAATTGTCGCATACCTTAATGAGCTTCTCTTAGTTTCGAGAATAGGTTATTCTCTATTGAACAGGGCCAACCACGTGAAGGTGGAATCTCATATGGCCCCTACGCCCCCTCACATCGCTCTCAATTCCCCATACCCAAAAATGATTTTCTTTATATAGAAAACATATAGACATTCATGCATAATTAGGATAGTCATCAAAACATATGAACATATACACATCGATAAAGATCCAAATACAAGTCATGAATTTATACATCTAATTTTTCTTTGATTTATGCTTTTTTACATTAATAAAAATGACAATTGGGATATGATTTATGTTCTTTTTACTCTGGCCTTTGTTTCTTTGAAGGTATCTGGTAGCCTACATATGGAATTTTTGAAAAAAATTAGATATCGGAATTGTTACTTAAAACAGGAAAGAAAAACATAAATTCTCATATATCAATGATAATATGATATGTGTTGTACCTTTATTGACCAACTCATGGGTGTCGTCCTTGTTTTTTAAACAAGTTCTCCTTTGCATCCTTTATTAACGCCTTCCACTCTTTCCTAGGAACCATGGGAGGGCACTCGTGCTTGAGTTCTATTTGCAATTTATCCCTATATTGGGCCTTGGTGTATTTTAAACTCTCGTCGACTAACTTTGTAACCACTTTCTTGTTGAAAGTGTTGCCGAACAAGTTTACCATGTGATCTATTAAATCATATTTCTTTTTGCTATCATGGCCATTCCACTGTGTGCGAATGGTGGGGCCAAAAATCTCCAATGATTTGTCATGTAAGTTTCTATAGAAAACATTGTTTCCTACAAAAACATGTTATCCATTAATTTATAATAATCTCAACAAATGTCTATTTCAATTTCATGAAAAAAATGAATCAATTAATGGTACAATTACCTGCAATCTTCTAAATATTGATCGGAACACATGCATCATCCACCAGAAAGGTGACATCTAGTGATCCGGTGCTTTTAACTCTTTTTGCTCCATGCAGAATAGGATCCTATCCATCTATGCTATGTTCCTCTCCGGAGTCATCATGTGGAGTCCCAGGCTCCGGCTCATCATGCTCCGGCATGTCATGCCGGTCAAAATCATTTTGCTCATCAATGGATTCGAGGGGAACCTTTGGAGGCTCAAAAAGCCTCACTTCCACTTTACTATGTTGAATTTGTTTTTGCATTGGACCATCACTGCTACCTATAGAAATTGCAGGATCGACAGGTTCCCCAAGCACGGGGTTTAAAAACTCCTACAAACATAAAAAAATTATTTTTCGGATCATATACAAAATATAAAACTAAAAAACGGATATGAAATTGTCATAACTAATAAAAATATGTGAAGATGCCACTTACCCCAAAATTAGTTATTGTATTTTGTAGCTCTACAATTCTTGCCCTGTCCTCTTGTGTCAGGGGTCTTTTGCTAATCAAACCTAGATATTCTATGTTAGCCTTCCTCAAGGCCTTCGTTATAGTTTTCATTGGGTCAGTCGAATAAAATATTTTTTCCTCATCAATATCCTTTGTGGGAGCCTTCCCACATTGACCATGCCACAATACATTGATGAATAAAATTAATGAGATGAACTTAAACAATTGAGAAATTTAGTTTTTGTAGTCATAAGTTGTTATTTTATTTAACGTTTACCTAGTGAGGCACTGCAGGTGCCTTTTCACAATCACCTTGGACAGATGTAAAGGGTGATTTTCGGACACAATCACCGTGGACAGATGTTGACACAATAAATCAATCAACAAAAGTTGTGAAATTCACCTGTAACATTAAAAAAATGAAACATTGCAGTAATATAAAAAAATCAGAAATTTAGTTGTTGTAGTCATAAGTTGTTACTGTATTTAACATTTACCTGGTGCGGCACTACGGGTGCCTTTCCACGGTCACCCTGGACAGATGTAGTGGGTGAAACTCGGACACGGTCACCCTGGACAGAAGTTGACACAATAAATCAATCAACAAAAGTTATGAAATTCACTTCTAACATTTAAAAATGAAATATTGAAGTAATATCAGATAAAAAATAATGAAATTTCAGAAATTTAGTTATTGTAGTCATAAGTTGTTACTGTATTTAACATTTACCTACTGAGGCACAGTGGGTGTCTTTCCATGATCACCCTGGAGAGATGTAGCAGGTGATTTTCTACCACGGTCACCCTGGATAGATGTTGACACAATAAATCAATCAATAAAAGTTATGAAATTCCCCTGTAACATTAAGAAAATGAAATATTGCAGTAATAACAACAAAAAAATAATGAAATTTCTGAAATTTAGTTGTTGTAGTCATAAGTTGTTACTGTATTTAACATTTACCTGTTGAGGCACAATGGGTGCCTTTCCATGGTCACCCTAGAGAGATGTAGCGGGTGATTTTCTACCACAGTCACCCTGGACAGATGTTGACACAATAAATCAATCAATAAAAGTTATGAAATTCACCTTTAACATTAAGAAAATGAAATATTGCAGTAATAAAAAAAAACAAATAATGAAATTTATGAAATTTAGTTGTTGTAGTCATAAGTTGTTACTGTATTTAACATTTACCTGCTGAGGCACAGTGGGTGCCTTTCCACGGTCACCTTGGAGAGATGTAGCAGGTGATTTTCTACCACGGTCACCCTGAATAGATGTTGACATAATAAATCAATCAATAAAAGTTATGAAATTCACCTGTAACATTAAGAAAATGAAATATTGCAGTAATAACAAAAAAAAAAATCTGAAATTTAGTTGTTGTAGTCATAAGTTTTTACTATATTTAAAATTTAATTGTTGAGGTGAAGTTGGTGCCTTTCCACAGTCACCCTTGATAGATGTTGAGACAATAAATTAATCAACAAGAGTTATGAAAGTAATTGTAAAAAAATTATGCAGTAAAAATTTGAAATATTGCAGCGATAAATTGTAACAATGATTGGTCAAGGGTTGAGTTGAATGGTATGTAAGATATTTACACCCATAGTCGCACCCCCTCCATATATTCGATTTAAGTTGCAATCGATCAACAATTCTTCACCTGAAACTATTGTTTTTTTTGCACATACAAATATAAAATTTCCTTCGCGTACTATTTATAAATCTCGCAATGTTTCCAGTAGCTTTTAGCCTTCCATCAATATACATAGTTGCCCCTTTATTTTGATTGTTATCTAGTAATTGTATATAATTTGCGGCAACTCAGTATCTTCGCATACTTTGCGTATATCGGACCAACATCAACCAGTGATTGTATTTTTATAATGGTCTGACATACTCCATCAATTTAGTTATAGTGCCATAGCCGACCTTTATGCCATCCATGGAAAATAACCCCAATCCATGTAAGGATGAAGGAGCAATGTGATACATCCTCCCACCGATGAACAAATCTGTGTCCACTTCAGGTATCTCCTTAGGTGCCCATCGTTGCACTAGATGTTTATACCTCAAGGGAAACTCAATGTCACCTATTATCTCAGCATCATAATTACACGACCCTTTGTTGGTAACAAAAAATTGCATGCGGGTACAAAATCTTTTCCTTACCTTTTCCAACCTAGTTGATCTAGAACCGGTAGATCTAGTACAACACGCCTCACGTTCAACCTCTCTTACTATATATTGATCATCACTTGAGGAAGATAGATCTGACATATACCTATTTGGTGGTATCTACACTCGTTAAAACAAGAAGATAAGTTATTGTGCCAATATACGTTTTTGGTACCAACACAGTTGCATTTAGTTGCATAAAGTTGAAATTGCATTTAGTTGCATATAGGTTTATATCATCACCAAGGTAAGAAAATCAAGGCCTTCTTCCCTAAATGAATCTTTTTTATGCTTAATGGCCATGAAAAATGCCTCTATTTGGGAATATGTGCACCATTAGTATGTTTTGAATAAAAAGAATGGGTTTCAAGACCTATACCATGGCCAATGGAGGAAATAAAGTGCCTTAGGCACTAAATAAATCTTCTTGATCTTAATGGCCATGAACAAGGCCTCAAACCACCATACATATCCTCTCTAAGTGATATATGGAATTTGGGTGGGATATGGTCACCATTCACAAGTTTTGGACATAATGTATAGCAAAGAACATAAGGTGCTTAGGCCCTATTTGAATCTTATCGGGGCTGATATTTGTGATGCAGTCCTTATCAGGAATGATCATGTAGATAATGTTTAAGGGATATTTTTCCTCGAGGTGGGATTTGGACACCATTAGTATTTTTTCACATCACATATGGGAGTTTCGGCTTGTACCATCATCAAGGGAAGGAGAAAAGGGAATTAGGATTTAAATGAACCTTATGTGCTTAATGACCAAGATCAAGGCCTCCAATTAGGAATAATGGCCATAATGGCCTTAGGCCCTAAAAAAATCTTGTCATCCTTAATGGCCATGAACAAGGCCTCAAACCACCACACAGATCCTCTTTAAGTGATCTATGGACTTTAGGTGGGATACAATCACTATTCACATGAATCACTTAAATATCTCTTAGGGAAGGAACTCATTACTGTAGGGTTAAGTGGAAATACAAAATACCCAACATTTGGGGCATACTATTTGGGGGATTCTATTTCAATTATTAACAAAAAAGAAGTTTTTGGCAGAATTCATGTGATCATGTGCTATTGGTTTCACATTGTATTCCTTTTTTTGACCTAATTCCCCCTTTGGTTCCTCTAATTCCTCTTCTTATGCCTCTAACTCCTCTCCATATAACGTTTTATCTCAACCCTATTTGAATCTTATTAGGGCTGATATTTGTGATACAGTCCTTAAACAACCACACAAGATCTATGTAGGGTATCTTTGGAACCATTGGTACGTTTTCATAATAAGAATAGGTCTCAAGGTGTGTACCATGGCTAGGAGAGGAAACATGTACCTTAGGTCCAAAATGAAGCTTCTTCACTTCAAGGTCTATGACCTAACCATTGAATGATCATGTAGATAATGTTTAAGGGATATTTGGCCTCAAGGTGGGATTTGGACACCATTAGTATTTTTTCACATCACATATGGGAGTTTAGACTTGTACTATCATCAAGGGAAGGAGAAAAGGGAATTAAGATTTAAATGAACCTTATGTGCTTAATGACCAAGATCAAGGCCTCCAATTAAGAGTAATGGCCATGATGGCCTTAGGCCCTAAAAAACTCTTCTCGTCCTTAATGGCCATGGACAAGGCCTCAAACCACCACATAGATCCTCTTTAAGTCATCTATGAAATTTAGGTGGGATACAATCACTATTCACAAGTTTTGGACATCATGTATTCCACTTTGGATATTACCCATGGTTAGGGAAAGAAAATAAGATACTTAGGCCCAATTTCAATCTTCTCATTGATATTTGTGGTGCAGTCTTTGTACAACCACACAAGACACTTGTAGGGGATATTTCACCTTCGTGTGGGATATTTCATGAAAATAGTACATTTTTCACAATAAGAAAGTATCATGGGCTTATTCCATGTCTAGGGGAGGAAAAAAAGGAACTTTGACATAAAATAAAATATATTGAGATCAAAGTCAGTGAACTAGGCCTTAAACAACCACACAGTTCCTTTTTTAGGGATTCTTGGCCTCTTGGGGAGATATGGGAGCCATTAGGAGGTTTTTTGCACCACAAATGAAGTCCAAGGTGGATCGCATACCATATTTGGGGGAGGAAAACAAGGGTCCTATGCTCTAAAAAAATATTTCTCGTGCCTAATGGCAAAGGCTAAGTCCTTCTATTGGGAATGTGTGCACCATTAATATATTATGGAAAATAATATTTTGTATCAAGAGATATACCATGGATGAGGTAGGAAAACAAGTGACCTAGGTCCTGTACAAATATTATTGATCTCAATGGTTATGAACAAATCCTTGAAGAACCACACATACCATCTCTAAGGGAACTTTGGCCTGTGGGTGGGATATGGGCACCATTCACAGGTTTTATGCATCATAGTTGGCTCTCAAGGCCTCTAAGAAGGAACTTAGAGCCATTAGGAGGATATAGTTGCACTCATAAGTTGCATTAGGAGAATATAGGTCACACATTCATAAGTTGCATATAGTTGCATAAGTCACATATAGTTGCATAAGTTGCATATAGCTGCATAAGTTGCATTGTTGCATAAAGTTGCGTAAAGTTTCATAAGTTGCATTGTTGCA
Source organism: Picea engelmannii (assembly GCA_009831015.1). NCBI lineage: Eukaryota > Viridiplantae > Streptophyta > Pinopsida > Pinales > Pinaceae > Picea > Picea engelmannii. Next base: position 87,315 of record ML819225.1, read on the forward strand.
TAAAGTTGTGTAAAGTTGCATAAAGTTGCGTAAAGTTGCGTAAGTTGCATTGTTGCATAAAGTTGCATGTTGCATAAAGTTGCGTAAAGTTGCATAAAGTTGCGTAAAGTTGCGTAAAGTTGCATAAGTTGCATTGTTGCATAAAGTTGCATGTTGCATAAAGTTGCGTAAAGTTGCATAACTTCCATAAAGTTGCTGAAGTTGCATAAGTTGCATGTTGCATAGTTTCATATAGTTTCATAGTTACATATAGTTGCATATGAAATTGTTGCAATATAGTTGCATAAGTTGCATAAGTTACATTGTTGCATAAAGTTTCATATTATTAGTTGCATAAAGTTGCATATATTTGCGTATAAGTTGCATAAAGTTGCATATAGTTGCATATCCCTCGACACTCAGTGGAGAATTGGATTTGATACCTATCAAAGAGTTCGACTGGGGATCGATATTTTGGAAATCCATGATCCTGGAATTTCACATATTTGGAAAGCGCCTTTAGTGGAAACTTTCACATATTTGGAAAGCTCCTGTTACACATCAACATTACTCGCTTTGATAAGTGTCACAAGTGTCGCATTTTGCTCACAAGTGTCGCAAGTGTCAGGGAATCATACTGCCATGATGCCTATGTCATGCCTATAAAACGACATCAGGAGGACACTTGGCACATGTCAAACACTTGATTTGGAAGAGGAGGAAAGGTTAACTGGGCTCATGAACCTTTTTCCATCTGAAAACACTCAAAAAACTAAGTTTTTGGAGGGGAGCGCTCCCCTATAATTATCTCGGGAGTGCTGGTCACCCCCCACAAGCCATCAGGGAGCGTTATAGTGCTCCATCAGCCCTTTTGCAGGAGTGCTCCTATCCTCAAGAGTGATGGCGCTCCCCTATACACTACTAGGGAGCGCTATAACGCTATGAGTGCCCTTTTGAGGGAGCGCTACCTATTCTGGGTTGTAGTTAAGTTGTTGAGATGAATGGGGGAAGGATCCTTTCATTCTTGGAAGGCAGTTGGATTCGAATCCCTAGTCCAACCATGATCTTAGGGTAGATCCTCAACTAAAGGAGGCAAATTCTCAACTTCCCCAAGGATATCTCAAGTGGTTAAAGCCTCTCTAAGGCTATATAAGCAAGCTTTCTCATGGTGAAAGAGGACGGAAAAGGGAGAATCACACCAAACTTATGATCTTGTAAGTGGTGCTGGAACAGAGATATTTTGGAAGAAAGAGACCTATGATCTCATAGGGAGAAATCAGTGAAGCTATCATCATTCGGATCATGGATCTTTTGAGCAAGGGTTAGACAAGGAGGACTTGACGTAACTGCTGCAATCCATCTATGACTGTAAGCAATGTTTTGTTCTCATTAATATAATTTGTTTGGCCTGTTTCTTTCTAATTCGTGTTCAATATCACATGAATTTGTCTCTTTAGTAGATAGACCTATTTCAGACTAATCTTGATAGAGTAGGAAGTGGTTGTACTTTTTTTGTCTACAGGGCTTATCGAGGAGTGAAAGATTGGAGCTCAATTCGGAGCGTGCCATGAAAAACAATGGTAAAAGGTCCTTCTTTTATCCTTTCTCCTCACACACTAGTCCACCTAGATCTAAAAGGAAGTTATTGACCATGATAATCACTTTTTTTCTTAGATTTAAGAGTCTATCTCTTTGAGGAGATCTACCTGTCCGTAGGGAGATTTTCCTTCAACAGAAACTGGGGACTCCACTGGGGACAATCGAATTGAAACTTTTGGTTTTGATTTTTCCTCATAAGACATTGTATTTCCCTTTGGTTGTTTTCTAACCTTGTTCACCCCTTAATATCTGATTGCATTTGCTGATTGACTCTTTACCCCATCACACTCAGCCTGATTGTCAAAATTCCATTGAAATTTTGGTTATTTTGGACTTTTTCTGAGATTTAGGACTCCAGCGCTCCCCTGCCTTCTTAGTAGGGCACCAACACTCCCTAGAAGTACTGGAAAAAGTGTTATAATTCCCTGGTGTCCCTTACACCAGAGCGCCAGCCCTTTTTTGCACAAAATCTCTTCAAAAATTGCATTGTTTGGAGGTCAAAACCCTATTTTTTCACTTGCTGAGTTGCTTTGTGATTCATGATTCTTCCTTTGACCTTTGACATGCTTCCTCCTAAGAATTAAACACCTTGTTGTTCAGATTTTATGCCCTTCTTCATTCTTTTTTAGTTTTTGTTGTTGAGAGCTTGAAATCGATCCGCTGCTTTTTTCCTCTCCTATCCGACTGAGCAAGAACTATAGTGAAGGACATTAGAAGTATGTGACTCTTCTCATTTGGTTCTTTGAGGTCATCTGATCCAATTTATTTCTCCTTCTTTTTGCGTTTTTGATTTTCTTTCTCTTGTTTGATTGCAAAAGGGTGTGTTGTTTGTGGGAAATCTTCATTTTCTTGTCCGAATCTCCTTGATCTGAAAGGGTAGTTGGCAGGACAAGTTTTTCATTGAATTGGTCATCATTCGCATGAAAACGAAAAAATTACATCTTAATGATTAGTTTGCATATTAGTTTGCATTTATGAAATGTTGTAGCATCATATTGGATTTGATTAAGAACAAAATTGCTTGAGGGCATTCCTTATCAAGTGTTTGATAGTGAAAACGACTCTTCCTCTTTCCCTTAAATAGGTATTCATTGAAAAGAAACAATTTCTTATCATATTTCATGCATATTTTTGGGAATTGATTCATCATTCCATCAGTTTCACTTTTGTACACCCTCTGAGTAAACAACAACAATTAAAATCAATGCTTAACTAAAATTTATCAGACTTTTTACATCTTTGTTAGAAAACCTACATTAGTTTAAGGTGTAGAGCTTTGGAATAGGTTGAAAGGATAACTTTCCAAAGCTATCGAACAAACTTAGTATCTTGTGGTAGGGAGATTCAAATCCAATTGTCGTATTGTCTTGCTGGGATCCCCCTCTCACACAGGGGTTATGCACGAGGTCGCATTCGGGTGAGTTACGGAGATTATCCCTCCGTGGTTCAACTGTTTGTAGTGGTCGGATCGTATATTGGGGGTCATTGGAAGGTATACCCATGATTATGTGTGGGAGACTTTCAAGTTGATTTCGGACTTGTTATCCTGCCCATACATTCTGACTAGACTGTCGACTGTACTTGCCTAGGGGCTGACTACGAGTTGGTGACCTTAGTAGCCACAATATTTAGGGTCTCACACAAGGTGACGGTGAAGGGAAGTCTCAATGTACCTGGAACAGACGTTGGTCAAACTCACTTGGGCTCCTTGGAGGGTAAATCCACAATTACTGTGTGGAAGCTTGCACCAAGGTATAAGTCCATTAAGAAGGTCACCAACATAACTGATCCACCCACTCTATCCCTGCCCCTTCCTATTTTGATCTCGCGACGTTGGATTTCATCACCAACTAGTGGTTTCATTGTAGGAAGGTTTGTTTGATTGATTGCTTCTCAGATTCGTAGCGTGTGTTGTTTGTTTTACTTAGTGGACCTTAGGTCTAGTCAGTGATAATGGAATCGAATCCTGGGAGTACCAATGGAGGAACCCCTTCTTCTGGGAAACCTTATACCTTTCCTTCATTTGGAAACTTTGGTCCTCCATATGTTGCCACACTAAGTCTTCCAGGACTCACTATCGGATTACCAGTTTGGTTGTTCCCCACTCCGATGATCCTGAATCCTCCCAATGTTTCAACTGCACCTAATACTTTAGATGTTGGTACACCACCCACACATCAAACTCACGTCGACTTTTCACCTTCTTCACCCATTAAGTCTCCTTCCATTTCTCCTTCTTCGCCTAGTGAAAGCTCTAAAGCAAGTAGCCATGTTGATCAGAAGAAGAAGAAGAACCCAAAAAGGACAAAGACTCCAACAACATCCGATGTTGGCTCTAAGCAACCAGTTAACGTTAATAGTACTAGGAGTGTTGATGAGGTCAACAAGATTAAAATGAAGAATCCAAAACCCAAATTCCCTTGCAGCCTTTGTAAGGGTGACCACTTTTTGAGAGATTGCCCCGGTCTTACCTAGGTCTTAGAAATGTGGTCCTCCATGTCATCATCCTCTGTTGGTCATGTCGATGATACCCCATCAAATAGTGATGTTCAGGTTGGTAAGAAGAAGAAAATTGTCAAGTTCCCTTGCATGTTATGTAAAGGTAATCATTACTCTCACCTTTGTCCTCGCATGGACGAGGCTTATTCTCTTTTGGAAAAAATTCAACTTCCAAAAGGTTATCATAATATTTCCTCTGACCCATCATTGGTTTATGGACTGGTCAATCTGGATCCATCCCCGGTCAGTCCGGTTGATCAGGTGGTCAATCTAGTTTCCTCCTCGATTGAACCATGTGTTATCACTGAAATTTCGTCAGCACATGGCGACAAGAACTCCACATCATCTGCACATAGCGACAAGAACTCTACATCAGCAAAACATCAATGAAGTCATTCATGGCACTATTCACAGCATTCTAGAAGGGTCAAATACCATATAAAAGTTGAAAGACACTTTACATCATAAGGTGCGCGCATATGCGCGGGATAAGAACGTGTTGTGCGCGCTTAAGCGCACGATGCGCGACTGTCCACATGAAAAGCCGCGCATCTGCTAATACGGCACATTAAATGCTTAAGTCGGCTTCCAGACCGCCAATAGACCTTCGCCCGAGATGATTTAACCCTCTGATCAGGGTCGGTCCTGCAAATACGGCGAATTTATGGCTTAAGCGAACGCTAAACTAACCTGTGTCTACACCGGGAACTAGTTTTGTGACCGCCTGGAAATGGCTATAAAAAGAAGTGAAGGCTCATTGTTTCAGCAGGGAATTCATAGTAGAGTTACGCTGCTCAGATGTTTCTAAGCCCAGTCTTGGATCACCAGTTCATCAGCTGTGCAGTGCATAGTTCTCTCACCATCCATTTCATTTCTGCTTTGTTCATTTTGTAAGGGAAGCATACAGTTGAGGATTCCTGAAGGACCTTCCGCTGGAGGGAAGAGGAACCATTGTCCCTTTCTACAGCAAGTGCTTTGGTTTTTATGTTAATAGATCAAGCCTTGAAACCACTGGGAACTCCCTTGTCTCACGTTTGAATTTTTGTTTATGGCTGTAATGTTATTTGTTTTTCAGTTCGTAGGTAGATTTTATGTCGTTTGGTTTTCTATTCTATGTTAACCCATTTTGATCCACAACAACCTGTTCTGCCTTGCTGAGCCCAACAGGGCATGCTAGTGCTCCCATTCTTGCTCACCAGGCGACGATTCGAGCACGAACAGACTGGCGACTCCGCTGGGGAGTTAAGGTATTAAATCCTCTTTCAATTGGGTTCAATTCGCTTTCCTTTTGACGT
>ML819225.1:133785-144177 GCA_009831015.1 Picea engelmannii
CGGTGGCTCCGATTTGTCGGATCTTCCTATGGCCGACCCTGTTCTCCCTTCTCCTTTGACATGAGTTGATCTCTATATGAAATTTCTTCCTCACCTATCCAATATCTCCTTGAATCATAGTCCTTTGGGATTCATCCCTTGAGCAAAAGTCCTTATTTCTCCTAAGAGTGACCTTGGTTCTCTCCAAAATCATATAAAGTATGTCCCTTCTTCACCCTAGACTTGGTTTTATAATCTTGAGTTATGACCTAACCCTAATCTCCAAAATGATTGAGAGTTGATATTAAATATCACCTCACTTGAGATCAATGGCTAAGATTTAATTCACTAATGCTAATAACTTTAACATTTCATTAAATTAAACTCAACTAATTAATAAAAGCACTTTACTTTAGTAATTTTTTTAATTAAATTAGATTAAATTGGCGACTTGGTTGCTTTGTTCTGAACCCATGTTGTTCTGAACCCATGTTGTTCTGAACCCATGTTGTTCTGAACTTGGTTGTTCTGAACTTGGCTGCAAAATCTGCTCAACAAAAAATGTATAGTTGTAACACCAAGTATACCTACAACTTACAATACCATTACACAGCTAATTTTGCATATTACGGAAAGTAAAAACGTAACATGAGTATACCTTAGGACGGGAATACTCAACCAGAGCCCAAAGTTGGTAAGCAAGAGGTGAGAAATACAATGGCATAGCCTTTGTTATATAGGAATGGACGGACTCCAAAGTCGGATATAGACTCATTGCATGTGAACTCCATTCAGTCGCATTAAATTCTTTCACGTACAGGATCGATGCGAAGTCCAATCAATAGCACTATATTCTTTCACGTACAGGATCAAATTCGAAGTTTTCATTGAATCTGAAACCATTCAGTTACATTAAATGCTTTCAACCTTTCACTTTTTGGTCTGTGGATTCTCTGTTGATTGCTACTGGTCTGCGTGGCGATTCTCTGTTGATTGCTACTAGTCTGGTCGGACTCCAAAGTCGGATCTAGATTCATTGCATGTGAACTCCATTCAGTCACATTAAATTCTTTCACCCATTAAGAATTGTCTAAACTATTATTCTTTGGGCCCCTCTCTTTTTAAATTCTTTCACCCATTAAAAATTGTCCAAACTGTTATTCTTTGGACCCCTTTCTTTTTGGTATGTGGATTCTCTGTTGATTGCTACTGCTCTGGGTGGCGAATACATATGGATTCATAATGAAAAGTTGGAATATGGATATTTTAATTGATAAGAGTAAAGTAGCTATATATTTCATAATATAGTTGGGGCCACTCAGATGCCTCTTGATAATAAAGTTGGGGCCACTCAGATGCCTCATGTCCACAGGAATGGAGCATAGTGGTGAGTGCAGCCACAAGAGGTCAACTGAGGAAATCAATGACACAATTTAAGATCCATGTCTTATACTTGATGTTGGGATGGAACTGCTGCAGGTAGGTGGACCACTTATGATGGAGGTCATTTTGAAATTTCCCCTATGTCTGTATGAATTACAAAGGCTTGTGATTAGTGTGGATGATTGTATCCTTTCCAAGAATGTAATGTTTCCATTGATGACAAGCTTGTACAATGGAATACATTTCCTTGTCATAGGTGGGGTATTTCGGGACAGCATTTAAGAGTGTCTCACTATGGTATGCCACCGGATGACTGTGCTGAGTGAGAATTGCACCTACAACATATTCATATGCATCAGTCCCAATCTCGAATGGTTGTTGCAGATCGAGAAAGGAGAGTACTGGAGCTGATCACAAGCGATGATTTAGATCATTGAATTCTCGTTGTTGTTTCTTCCCCCTCACGAACTTTTCCCTGCCACCTCCCTTTCTCACCTGTTCGAGGGCCCATGCAATATGGGAGAATCCCAACACGAACCATCGGTAGAAGTTGGCTAGTCCCAAGAAGCTCTGAAGCTCAGTTAGTGTGGTCGAGGCTAGCTAGTCACGGATGACTTGGATCTTAGCCAGATAAACATGTACTCCATGCTCATCAACAATGTAACCCAAGTATTGGACCATGTTCATGCCAAAAGATCATTTTTCCAAGTTGGCATATAACTCGTGTTGCTACAGAGTGCTTAGAACCTGTTGAATATGTTGCATGTGCTCCTCCCAAGTTCTGTTGAATATGACGATGTCATCCAAATATACCACCACAAAAGAGTTGGTGAAGGGTCTCAATACATCATCCATCAACCTCATGAAAGTGGTTGGTTCATTTGTTAAGCCAAAGGGCATGACTTACCATTCGAGGATACCTTCTTTAGATTTGAAGGTTGTCTTCCATACATCGGTTGGTTCGTTGGGAACCTGGTGGTAGCCAGACTTGAGGTCAATCTTGCTGAAGAAATTTTTCCCCTTAAGTTGGTCAAGAAGGTCATCAATCCTGGAAATTGGATACCGATTCTTGACTATGATTTTGTTTAAGGATCTGTAATCAATGCAGAGTCTCCAAGTCCCATCCTTCTTCTGAACCAGTAATATTGGGCTTTTGCAAGGGGAGGAGTTGGGTCTGATGTGCCCCTTTTGAATAATATCTTGGATATGACACCTGATTTCATCATTTTCCATCAGTGAGCGACGATAGATTGGTCCATTAGGTAGAGGTGAATTGGGGGTCAGATCAATTGGATGCTTGACTTGGAAGTGCATCGGTACCCCGGTGGGTGAGGAGAAGATGTCTCTGTATTCTTCCACGATATTTTCCACTTCCTTCTACTGCAAAGAGAGGCTTTGTGTAGAGGCAACAGATGTGGCGATGACCTTCTACTTACTGTGAGCATGGATCACAAATAAAATGAACTTCTCGATCTATGAAATGACCTTACTGCATTGCTTAGTAGAGATTAAAGAAATAGCGGTAGGCGACGCTACCTCTGGTATCCTGTACAATTTTCTACCCAAAGTAATAATAACACTGTGGGGTCTAGAATCATACACAACATGACGCTTCCAAAAATATGGTTTTCCTAAAAGAACATCACAAACTTCAAGGGGATAAATATCACACAATACCTCATCTCTGAAAGGCTTGATGTCGTAGGGTAGACGACACAGTTGGCTAACACAAAGATCTCTTCCTTGGCAAAGCCAACCGAAAGTGTAGGGTTGTGGGTGCGGTGTCGTTGGCAAGTCTAGCTACTTGATGACCTATGCTGAAATCAAGTTCTTCTGACTGCCTCTATCAACAATGAAATGAAGCAAATCCCCCTTTACCCACATTTGTGAGTGAAAGAGGCATTCCCCTTTCTCTGGTTCTTCTGGATCGCTTGGTCAGACTTTGGTGGTAGTAACAGTGGCTCTGGGTTTAGCATCGATAATCTACTTACCTCCTTCGGGATTTGATTCAAAATAAAAATTGGCCTCTGACTCGGAAGCCTTCATCTCGACCATGAGTGACTTCTTGGAGCGACATTGTTTAGTGTTATGCCAAGAGATTTTATGGTACTCACACCATTTTCCTGTGTCCTTCTTTATCTTTTCATTGCCCTTCTTTTGTTGTGGCTTGGACTGGTTGTCCTGAGAGTGGCCCTCTTTTCTCTGTCCCTTGCTATGTGGGTTGGGGATGCCTTTTCCCTTCTTCGGATGTGGGGAGTGTTGGAACATATATATATTTCTAAACTTTTGGACTTTAAATAAATTTCATTCCTAGTTAAATAAGAATAAGACACGCATGATATAAGTCGTTGATGAAGTCTTCCATATAATCGAACGATCCTAAATCTCTTCGTATTTGTGGAGTCGCCAAATGGTTAAAGAGCTAAGTCGCCAGAGTCTTCTTCGAAGCTTCGTGCTTTGGGCGTTTCAACAAGTCATAACTTTAAAAAGCTCGAAACCCGAATATATCCGTTATCACTTTTTCACCAACTTTTGAAAGACATGTTTCATGGTAAACATGTACGTTTTAAATCTTCCCTGAGTCAACACGTGGTACCTTTCTCTGAGCTTTTAATCTAAAGATTCACATGATTCTAATTAACACTTAGCACCCCCTGGCCTCGACATGTCATCTAAAATGATTTCATATTCGACACATCACTACGGGTAATAGTCTTTCGAGAATATAATAAGGAACTAACTTTCAAATCCACGAAGCGGTAAAATCCTGAAATATCAAATCTTAATTAATTAAGTTAATCTCGATTAAAGACGGTTAATAAATTTGTACTTCTGAAGTTCAGACGTTTATCATCCCTCACATATTGAAATCTTCGAAGTTCAAACTTCCGAAACATTTCAAAATTAAAAGGGGTTAATTAAAACTAAAAACGATTATCCGATAATTAATCATTTCGCAGTTTCGGGTTTCAAGGATTCTATCTCGAGCTACTCATTAAAATCTCGAATATCGAATACCCAAAAACGTTTAAAGTTAAACATGATTAATTAATATATTAAACAATATTATCTCATAATTAATTTCTCACAAGTTCACGATTCGGGAATTTTCAAATCTGTTTCATCCAAGTTCTCAATCATGAACCACCAATATTTATGGCATTAATCATGAATCAATGGTAATGATTTCAATATAGATTGCAGATCGTTTCCTAGATTTCCTCATTAAGGTAAATTTATTTTTCGTCAGTAAAGGTACTCGTAAATCAATATGCTTAAGGTGAATAATAATATTGGATTTTGAATTATATTTTCATTCTCGTAAAATAACAAGTTTTAAGCCAGTTGCATAAGCTCACACATTCTCATGTAGCAGGTAACACAGTTCTGATTTCATTAATATCATGGCACCATGAAAAATGGATAAAGAAGATGATGAGAGTGTAAATTCGAACACAGATGTTATCTCAGACACTTCACCGAGAGCCATAGATACCATGAAATACTGGACACAGGTGTTCTCTATTCTACAACACGAGTTGATAAATTGCCTAGAGGAATCAGGCGATGAAGTAACCGAAACCCATGCGACTAAACTTAGGGATATAGCTGAGTCAGATATACACAAGATGTCTGCACGACCGAGGCTCATGTTGTATAACGACATGATAGGCTGGGACCTGGAGAACGTCGACATTTCAACCAGGAGCATTTGCAATTCAAATAAGGTTGTTGTTGGGTCTTTTCGACCGGAGAATATACAAGTAATATATAAATTATACCCCATTTTTAAATATAGTTACAATGTTGAATTCATAATGGAGTTTGACCAACAGGAGTGCACACAGTATGGGGAAAAATACCCTGATTTAATCAAGGACTGGTGGGGGCATCCTGAGAAATTCAGAGCCAACACTCACATCATATATGTCATAACATCGTTAGATGCCCATATGATCTATGTGGCTATGATTCTATGTGGGATATTCAGGAAAAATGACTCCTCTCATTTCCTGCTGGCATGGGTACCAATTATGCATGAAGTGGTTGAGGGATATTCTTTCAACTAGGCCAAGATGTTATCAGACAACCTCGCCAAAGAAATCACAGGGTACCAATTGGAAAATTCCAAAGGGAAACCTACTCCTTTCTACATGTCAGCATACATCATGGATGCCATTTTGTTTATCGCTCATTTCCATCTGATGAGATGGAGATGGAACCCGACCAGTGCTGAGCCTATCCATTTCTATCACTCCAAGTTGTGGGACGACAAATCTAGATATTTCTTCTATGAAATATTTCATTATGTAGTGGTGTCAATTCATATCACCCTATACGGTTTCCCACCTCCCAGAATTTCAGACAGAATCATGGATAACCTAGGGAAAATAGCAGACTGGTATATTGAGGAAACATTTTCCTATATCAGGATTTTTGGGTGCTTGGTTCCCCCCCATGTTCTCCAAAAATTTTAACCAGATCGACTGGTATGCCAAAAGGTGGCTTATCATACCATGACAGGGGCATTAGTAAAGAATTTAAAGCGGCCCAGAAAAAGGTATGGCCAACCTTCCCTTTTCAGGTTGGTATGTTTTCATTGCAATATTTCAGCCATTCGAAAGTAGAGGTTGCGGCTCTAGAAGACATCAAGGTTGATATTGAGTTTAAGAGGCACGATCCCTATAAGATTGTGGAAGCTCACCTGGCTCAACACAATTTAAGGAAGTATGTGCATGAGATTTCCCCTTAGGATGAAGTATTCAGGGGAGTCAGGTCATATGAGGAAGTATTGAGTAGAGTCTGAACTCTATCTCCCGATCAATTAGCCAATTTCGACAATTTTCAGTAGCATAGAAAGAATGTTTTTCGAAAGGTATTACAAGGGGAGACAATAACACCTTCATCTACATAGGAAGCTACGCCTCAGGTATTAGATTCCAAAGGTATTACAAGGGGAGCCAATAACAACTATTTCCAAGTAAAGGATGAGGAGAAGAAACGCCTCTGCCAACAGACAAAGAGACAGAGGAGAAGGCCAATGGAAGTTTTCAATTTTACATATTGTAAAATTTAGTATTTTTAGAATTATGAGAAGTCCAACCGTTTTGAGTTGAGACCATTTTGTATAAAAACATAGATTAAAGACTTATTTATGGTTGCTTCTTGCTGATTGTAATAAAGAAAACTATCCTTATAGAGTATTAATACAAGTGCAAACAGAGATTCCAAGTTTTCTTAAATTTGGGTTATGTGTTTCTTTTTTCTTCCATTTGTTAGCATTCCTTTATGTATTCCTTGATAAATGTTTGGTTCCAATTTAGTACAACAACTACTTTAATGACAAGGTATTAGTTATTTATTAAGTAAGCAACTTTTCCTCTGCATTTATTGTGAGTAAATCAAGACCTGCTTGCTGTGTAGATTACTACATTTTATGTGTTATTCAAGGTTACACTATCTCTTTTCCTCTACTGAAAACAAGGTAGGGCTCTTCAGTAATTGATTCCATTCTCTATTTTACAGTTTTCTATTTTCATCTCATACCATTCGATATTTCAATTTCGACTCACATACAAAATACGATCTTTGTGTTGTCAAACTATTAATTTCATTTAAGGAATTTTTCTCATACAACTAAGGTAGAAAAGCACTTTAAAACACACTCAAAAACATTCTGGATGCCTGACATTATTCTTTGACCCTTAAGTTTAATCTCAGGAACAACATCTTTTTGGCATCGTTGCCAGGGATGGAGAAACAAAGTTATTTTTCCCTGGGAGAATGACAAGGTGAGATTCTATCTTTGATAGTGAACAAAGGTTGAACACTGAATTACAACTATTTTTTATTTTTCACTTGGCAACTCCACTACAAATAAGCTGGCATTAAATCGAAATAATACCAGAAGAAATCCAGACGATAGGTAGACCACATCTATATCTGATCCTGAAAATTTATTAAAACCAAAGGGATACCTCAAGTCAACTACCACATCGGCAGGTAAGAAATACCAACAGAAAATCACACAAGTCAATACTAAGGTTCTGATTGAAGAATCAACCCCTGAAAAGAATATTAAACAAACACCCTCTACGGAGGCCTTGACTAGCCAGTATGAGGTTAGGCACAAGAACCTGGAGGAATTTGTACCCGAAATAAAGATTGAAATTGACACTTTTGATTCTCCAAATAGTCCGAATAAAATATCCTCTTCTATACCCGCTATCATTACTTTTCTGTCTACCCAATCCTCACCCAAAGCAAAGGTTTCAGTTCTCGAAAATCCTGAAGAGCGTACTTTATACCCCAATTTGTCTCCTACTGGTTCACCTATATATACATCTTGTAACTCTAAAGAAAGTAGTCCATGTTTTTCTTTCTCTCCCTTTCTAGACTTTACTTCCCCTAACGATCATTTTCCATATTTCCCTTCATCGCATACTGAGGAAGTTGAAAGGTCTCCACTTCGGTCCCTAGAAGTTTTCTAAAACCCTAGATTTTTAATTCCCGAAGTTCATCCCCTAGACTTTCAATGGTCGTCGTTGGAGGTGGTTCTGGAGGAGGTGGTGGTGGATGGGGAGGTGGTCAAGGAAAACCTCCACACACTAGGATTTTTTCAAAAGTAGCGACTAGATACACTCACTTGGTCCTTGCCCCCGCCCTTCATGATTTACATAAAAATTATATGAAGAACTTACCAAAATTTACGGGAGAAGGAGATTTAACTGCCACAGAGCATATCACCTTTTTCGATCAATTTGCTGATATATTAGGGATTGAGCATGAAGATGTTTATTCCAGGATTTTAGTTCAAACGTTCAAAGGTAAAGTAAGAATCTGGTTTCAAGGACTCCCGGTAGGATCCCTTCGATCCTACGATGATTTAGAAAATGATTTTTTAAGACAACAGGGAGAAATGAAAGACCATATTTACTACTTGACCAAATTTGGGGCATTGAGAAAGAAGAACTCTGAGTCGGTTCTAGAATTTACTTAGAGATTTAACAAACTTTATCATAAGATTCCAGCAGAATTAAAACTCTCTCAACCTGCAGCAAAGGTGACTTTCGTAGGGGATTTTGAACCCGACTTCGCTATGCCTTTAACAAAAAGAAGATTGGCTACCCTCACAGGGATGCAATACGACGCTATAGAAATTGAATCAAACATTATGGCATCTGGTAAACTAAAATCCAAGGTTGAGACAGGAACTAAAGAACCTAAATGCTTCAGGGAACAAGTAGGGCCCTCCGGATCTAGGAGGTCTACGGAAGAAAAAATGGATGACATGGATAATATAATCAAATATTTGTCAAACAAAATTTCCAGAATGGAACTAGACCAAGCCAAACCTGATCCATTTGCTTGAAAATATTTTAGGAGAAATCCTAACCCCGAGACCCAGCAAAGACAAGTAAAAAACGAAGATAAAAAAATACAAGGTCCTTTTAAAACAATTTTTTTTATAGGAGATGATATGCATAATTATGAGGGGCTAGAAGAGGATTTAAAAAACCTTAGTGACGAAGACCAATAAACTCATCTAACTAGACAGGATTATGAAAGATCTCTAGACCAAGAGCCCATGTTTAGTAACAAGGAAAGTATGAATAACCTAGGAGAGTCTGCATATCAAGGATGGAAATAATTCTAGGCCATATAGTTTCAAAGGACAGAATCAATATTGATCCTAAGCGAGTTGAGGCTATTGACACGATAAACATTGCCAGAAGTAAGAAATAAATCCAATCTTTTTTAGGGAAGATAAATTTTTTGAGAAGATTTATCCCTAACTTCGTCAAAATTATCAAATTGATTACAGATATGTTGAAAAAAGACAGAGAAGTAAAGTGGACTACAGAAGCCAAAGCATCTTTCGAGTGAATCAAGAAAGCTATAGGCGAAGAACTAATGCTAGCAAGTCTGAACTATACTAAGGAATTATTGATCTTCTCTTTCACTTCTAAACATACTATCACAATGACTCTCTTACAAAAGAACGAAGAAGGTTTTGAGAAACCGAAAGCCTTTTTTAGTAAACGTCTCAGGGATGCAGAATTAAGATGTGATATACTTGAAAAACAAGCTTACGTAATGGTTAAATCTCTCAAGGATTTCAATACATATGTGTTGCATTCTAAAATAATTACTTACATACCAACAAACGTTGTCAAAGAAATATTGGTTCAGCCAGACAGTGAAACCGACCAAGCTAGTCAAAGGTCAAGGCCTGGCGAAATTGTTAGCCGAATCAAATTTCAGGTCACTCGGGATAAATCACTCGGAATCACACAGGTATCTCCCAGATATAGATGAGCTTGATGATCAAACACCTATGATTCATATTGAAGGTAAATTTTCTTCCTCTGCTTGGTATTGCGACATTGTTTCAGACCTCGTTACCCTTCAGTGCTCGAATGACATAACTCCTTCCAAAGAGAGAACTTTGAAGTTACACATAGTTAAATATTGTATTATTGATGGCCAACTGTACTGGAAAGTGTAAATGTGTTGACCTGCAAAAAACAGATCTAGCTAAACAATGATACACACATTTGCAGAGAGAATTGGAAAAGAAGAAGAAGGAGAGAAAGAATGGAAAGAATTCTCATTAACCGTTATGAATAATGAATAATTTACAAATGATATACTCTATATAACTCAATGAGTTCGACTTGGGGTGAACCAAGTCGCCATAGTGGTGGTATAGAGTGATCTGGACACACACCAGCAGTTACGAGAGTGAACTGCCACCTATTCTAGTCTCTCAGGTAGTTACATGAGTGAACTGCCACCTAGTTGAGTTAACTAGTCAACTAGTCTTCAGTTAACTGACTGAACAGAAAGTATTGAGGAGTTAACTTAAGGAATCAAGGCTAATGCACCACTTTGGTGATGATACCAAGGTAAGTTCGAATTAGCATGGTGATGATCCCAATGTTGCATGGTGATGATCCCAATGCAACATCTAAACTCAACTCAACTAGTCAAACTGAAGTGTGAACTGAAAGAGAATATTCTCCAGGT
>ML819225.1:144554-159110 GCA_009831015.1 Picea engelmannii
AACCCCCCCCCCCCCCCTCAAGGTACAATGTATGCAAAAAGAAGAACTACAGTTGCTAAGCAACTGTGTCCTTCACTCTAAGACGACCTCGCGGAGAATGAAATTTCTGCTCAGTGAAGGTCTTGGTGAAAATGTTGGTCATATGTTCTGTTGAAGGATAGAATTGTAATTCGATGATCCCCTCATGTACTAAGTCCTGGATGTAGTGCATGTGGATCTCGATGTGTTTCGTTCGCTGCCTCTGAACTGGATCTCTACGGAACTTCAGAGTGCTCTGGTTGTCACACTAGATGACGATCGACCGATGAAACTGAATTCCCAACTCGGTGAGAAAATTTTGTAGCCGCATAGCCTAAATGGTTATGTTAACTACCCCTTTGTACTCTTCCTCGGCTGAAGATAGATCAATGGCAGCTTGCTTCTTGCTCGACCAACAGATAGGCCTGGAACCAAGACTAAGTGAGTAACCAGATGTGGAGTTTCAATCAATGCTATCACCAACCCAATCGGAATCAGTAAACCCAATGAGATCTAATGTAGATTTTGTTGCATAGTGAATCCAAAAGGTGATGGTGCCCTGTACGTATAGAAGGATACACTTTGCAACTTTCCAATGTAGCTCATGCAGCTCCTGCATGAACCTAGAAACTGTGCCAACTGCATATGAGAGGTCTGGTCTGGAGTGTGTGAGATACACCAAGCTCCCCACTAGCTGCCTGTACAGTGTGTTGTCAACCAGTGGAGTCTCCCCACCATCCTCAAGTTTTACTCTTGATAGGAAAGGAGTCAGAGTAGAATTGCAGTCTATCATGTGAAATCTCTCAAGGAGATCTCGTGCATACTTGGCTTGATATAGTTTGATGCTTGATGCATCCTGACTGATCTCAAGTCCAAGGAAGAAGTGTAGAGAACCCATGTCCGTCATCAAAAACCTGTCATGAATAATCCTCTTGACTGCAACTATTGATGAAGTCGAGCAACCGGTGATCAACAAATCATCGACATACAGAACTAAAAGTAGAAGTGAATCAGCCGTCCTGAGCATGTATACATTTGGGTCTGATTTACAATGTACAAAGTTCTGTGACAATAGGTAGGAGTCCATCTTGGAATACCATGACCTCAGAGCCTGCTTGAGGCCATAAAGTGACTTCTTCAGTCGACAGACCAAAGATGAGTCCTGCATAAATCCTTGGGGATGCTCCATGTAGATCTCCTCATAGAGATCACCGTGAAGAAATGCATTCTTCACATCCATCTGATGGAATTCCCATCCCTTGGATTCTGCAATGGAAAGGGCTAATCGAATGGAATCCATCTTCGCTACTGGAGCGAAGGTCTCATCATAGTCAATACCATGAACCTACTAAAAGCCTTTGGCGACAAGCCTGGCTTTGTATTTGTTGATCTGTCCATCTGTTGCGCTCTTGGTCCTGTAGACCCATCTGCATCTAACAAGTTTCCTCCCAGAAGGAAGGGAAACCAGATCCCAGGTCTGGTTCTCAAGGAGGGAGTTGTACGCCTCCTGCATGGAAGATCCCCAAAAGGGATTTCCAGCAGCCTCACCATAAGAATGTGGATCTGAAGACTGAACTAAGAAAAGATGCCTAGAAGGCAATGGTTCAGTGGAAGTGAGTGCAATAGGAGGCTCCTCGAAATCAAATCGATTCCTCCTAGTATCAGATGGATCACCAACGAGATCCCCCACATCCTGAAGAGTAGTTTGTGCCCACTTGGGCCTCTGCTCTGGCTCTGCAACTGCATCTGGATGCTATGAATCTTCATCTGACTGTACTAACTCTGAATCTGAATCATCTGAGTCCTCTGAATCATAACTCACATTTGAAGAAGATTTAACATGTACATGCTCATCATCTCGGACAGGTGGAAGAGTGAAGGTGTCTGCATGAGACTGTTGAGGTACATGCGAGACACTTTCCTCGAATTGGACACTACGCTCAATGTTGAGTCGGTCTGAGGAAAGATCAATAAGCTGATATCCCTTCACACCATCAGGGTATCCAACAAAAATGCACTCAGTGCTCTGTGGATCAAGTGCCTTCCTCTTTTCAGAGGGAATTCGAGCCCATGCACGTGAACCAAAAATGTGAAAGTGGGCCACTTCCGGTTTGAGGCCGCTCCAAGCCTCGTAGGGGGTCTTATCCTTGATATATCTATGAGGAGATCTGTTTTGGATGTATGTTTCATAGTTAAGTGCTTCGGCCCATAGTCTCTGTGGTAGTGACTTTGCATGCAACATGCAAGATGCCATCTCCTTTAGAGATCTGTTTTTCCGCTCGGCTACTCCGTTTTGCTGTGGAGTGTAGGGAACTGTATGTTGAAACTAAATCCCTACCTCATGCAAATGATTATATCTCATGATTCACATACTCTCCCTCATTATTATTTTGGAGGACTTTGATCTTCTTTCCGGACTGTGTCTCAACCAAAGCTTTGAAATCTTTGAGGTGTTAAAAGACCTCAGATTTTTGCCTGAGAAAGTAGATCCAAGTAAAACATGAGAAATCATCAAAAAAAATGAGAACAAACCTCACTTTGTTGATCGATGGATGTGGAAAAGGACCCATGAGGTCATTGTGAATCAGATCTAAAGGTGCGGAAGCTCGTTGAGACTTTCCTTTGTCGAAGTTCTCTTGATGGTGTTTTCCGAGAACACATCCCTCACATACTCCCTTGGAGAAATGGATGTCTGGTAGACCATCAACTAATATTTTCTTGCTAAGTTGTTGCATGTATCTGAAATTCAAATGTCCAAACCTTTCGTGTCATATCCTACTACTTTCATCAGCATGAGTAAGAAGTAAAGCAGAATCAGGTTTAATGAATTCAGAAAATGTATACAATCTTGACAGATGATTTACCTCGCCGGTAGCAACCTTGGAGTTGATTTGCATGTCGTAGATGTTAAAAACATTTGGTTTGAATATGAATCTCTTTCTAGTGCCAGAATTCATCATTTGATACACAGAGAGAAGGTTGACATAGAGCCTGGGAACATGCAACACATTCTCGAAGCTTTCGTTGGTGAGTTCAATCCTTCCTTTTCTAGTGACTTCGACAGAAGAGTTGTCCCCCATCATAATAGGAGGACCTTTGCATGCATCCAAAGAAGAATATACTGCTTCTAAGGTAGCCATGTGATGTGATTCTCCTGAATCTACGATCCAAGCATCGGGAGAGGAGTTGATTGCAATCAAGGCATGGCTAGAATTGCCTTTCTTGGAATTTGGATCTTCTGGCTTCTTATTCTTTGCACCCTCAGGGATGCGATCTCTAAGGTTGTTTTGCTGAAGTATCTAATACATCAGATCTATTTGTTTTTTCATGCATGCGGATTCCGAATGGAATCCTTTGTGACAGTATGTGCATTTCTCTCATTTTCTTCCCTTTTCTCCTTTGGATCCGGAGGCATCGGTGAAGGGTTTTGTGTACCCTTCCTTCTTTGTATGTGCATGAGATTTCCTCTTATATTTATCTTTAGATTTCTGATATTTGTGGCTTCCATCATGCACAGTGAGTGCATGCGCCCTTGGTATTTTTATTGCACCCATGTTGATGAGCTTGGTTTGCTCTTGTGTCAAGGATTCGATAAAGTCCTCAAGAGAAGGCATCTTCTAGGTGGATCCAGAGGTGAATCTAACAATATGGAATGTGGATACAAATACAGATAATTCAAGTCCAAGTTTGGAGAGAATGGTGAGAACCATTTGTTTCTCCTCCTTCGATTTATCAACCCCGCAAGCTTTGAGTTGCAACAGTAAATCCTTGAATTTTGTAAAGAAATCTTAGATATTCTTGAATCCTTTTGGATCCAATGTGAGCAACTCCACCTCCATCATTTGTCCCCTCATCTCATCCTATTTTCCAAAGAGCCCTTCCAAGATGGTCCAGGATTCATCAGGAGTCTTACAGGAAGATATATGAAAAATGAGATAAGAAGAAATAAGACTGCAAATTGTTCTGAGTGCCTCATCCATGAGATTTAAGTACTTGGATTTTTCTATGGCTGATGTCGGTTCTATATTTGTATTCATGGTTAAGATATACAACCCTCTAGATCAGAGATGTATTTCTATTTTCTCCTTCCATGCAAAATAGTTGTAAGGTGTAAGAATGAATTCTTTTTTGGAATTCCATCTTTCCGTTGTCTTCAATCTTCGGTACCTGCAAAAACAAATTTGGTGTAGCTTTGCTTAGCACTCTGTTGGCTCTGATACCATGTAAATGTGTTGACCTACACAAAATAGATCTAGCTAAAAAATGATACACACATTTGCAGAGAGAATTGGAAAAGAAGAAGACAGAGAGAAAGAATGGAAAGAATTCTCATTAACCGTTATGAATAATGAATAATTTACACATGATATACTCTGTATAACTCAATGAGTTCGACTTGGGGTGAACCAAGTCACCATAGTGGTGGAATAGAGTGATCTGGACACACACCAGCAGTTACAGGAGTGAACTTCCACCTATTCTAGTCTCTCAGGCAGATACGGGAGTGAACTGCCACCTAGTTGAGTTAACTAGTCAACTAGTCTTCAGTTAACTGACTGAACAGAAAGTATTGAGTTAACTTAAGGAATCAAGGCTAATGTGCCACTTTGGTGATGATACCAAGGTAAGGTCGAATTAACATGGTGATGATCCCAATGTTGCGTGGTAATGATCCCAATGCAACATCTAAACTCAACTCAACTAGTCAAACTAAAGTGTGAACTGAAAGAGAATATTCTCCAGGTGGAATATTCTCTCCTAAAATATAGGAGACTGGATAATGACTAATAAACAAATAAATACCTTAGGAAAAAGAAATCCTAGGTGTGTGTGAAGTAACTCCAATATAAATATCCCCTAGGTTTCTTGTTGTGTTGCTTAACATAATCTAAAACAGAAGGTGCCATAAATGAATTTCATGAAGGAGTGTGTGGAGGACACCACGCCTCAAGGGAAACGACCTACAATATTTTAAGAGCAGGTTATTATTGGCCAAAGTTATTTACTGACATGAATGCCAAGGTCAGATCCTGCAACTCTTTCCAATTGTTCTCTGGTAAGCAAAAGCTCCATGTACTACCTTTAATACCGGTCAAAAGAAAAGCCCCCTTTCAACAATGGGGTATATATTTCATCGGAGAAATCCATCCACAGTCAAGCACCCAACATAATTGGATTTTAACCGCTATCGTTTACTTCATGAAGTGGGTCAAATCCATTTTGACCCGGAATGCTACAGATTCAGTAGTAACAAACTTCTTGGAAGAGAACATCCTATCGAGATTTGGTTGTCCTCGAAAAATAGTCACTGGCAATGTCCAAGATTTCAAATCTATGGCAATGGTCAATTTCTACCAAAAATACAACATTGTGTTAGGACATTCTACAACCTATTATCCTAGGGGAAATGGGTTGGCCAAATCATCCAACAAGAGCCTGATGACTATAATAAAAAAGGTGTTGACAAAAAATAAGAAGGCTTGGCACGTTCACCTGAAATACGCCTTATGGGTGAATTGAATCAACACCAAGAAATCAATAGGTATGTCTCCTTTTCAATTGATTTATGGTACTAACGTTGTCCTTCCTATCAATATTTCTCTTCCTCTGATGAAGCTCTTGCAGGATGCAAATGAAGAGACAAACGACGTTACGAGAAGGATAATTCAAATAATCGAAGTCCAACAAAATATGGCTGAAGTAGATGACAAACTTCAAAGGTACCAATATAATATGAAATCCCTTTTCAATAAAAAAGCTAAAGATAGGGATTTTCTCCCTGGAGAATTGGTTTTGAAATGGGATGCTAGGAAAGAATATGTGGGGAAACATGGCAAGTTTGACAATCTCTAGTTCAGACCATTAAGGATTACAACTGTACAGGGGAAAAATTCATTCTTACTAGAAAATCTCGACGAAAAAATTCTTGACGCTCCTATCAATGGGCGTTACCTAAAACATTTTGTGCAATAGTCATATTTCAAATTCCCATTATATATACCGGCTTTGGTTTCCTGTTCCGATTTGCAATTTTCTTTTCTTTTGTAGATTATCCAAATTTTACTTTTACTGCAAATAAACCAGTTTTACTCAATATCATCAAAACAAGAATGTGAAAACATAGATATCACATACCATCTCTATTCTGTAGAATTTTCTGACACCTCCCATTTTTTTTTTTGCAGAATACATATTGTTAGACAAGTGATAAGGGTGCATAGGAATCCAACACTAATTTTTCAAAGACATTCGTTTTCTCTCAAAACAGGTGATAAATTAATGATTTACTTGATCAAAAATATAAAGGAAAACTAAGGTATGAACTCCTATCCTTATAGTTCAAGTTAAAATTTTGAGTAAATCTTATCGGATGTAAAGGGGTTTCACCCATGTAAATATTTCCACCTGATCAGGGATCAGAAAAGTATAAATTTATAGATTAATTCTGAAGCCTTATCTAAATCAAATAAAAATGAAACAGAAAATAAGAATAAAAAGAGGTTGAGAAAGAAGTTCAAAAATCAATAAAAAAACTTATGTGGGAATGAGATTCTTCCGCGTCAGACATTTTGAGTCCTCGTTATGTTTTATATTGCCTATGCTCAAGATTTTATTCACTTCTGAATTTCACTATCCTTCCCTTGGTCTTCATAGAAAGAAAGAATTTCACCTTGACTCCGAAAACTTAAAAAAAATACCTTCAAAATGAGATTAGGCAAAAATATTTATGATTCCTATGATTTTAACTGAAAGAAAGTATGTCTAGGATAATCCTGATAACTTTATCTCTTCTATCATATTTTAAATTAATTAATTCGCTCAAGTTCAATCCCTGGAAAATCAAAATCCCCATAAAATCTTCCCTATAGGCGAAGGTGCGTTGAAGATCGGGAGAAAATTAGTTCAGAGTACAATAAAAAATTGTTGATAGACCTTCATTGTTAAAGTTTAAGCAGATATCATCCCTTGTATGATACATACAAATTGATTTTCCCCACTTCAAAAATATTAAAATATAAGACATATGGTGAAAGGAAATTCATAATCTGATTGGGGCGCCCCATCTCGTCCAAGAAAAATTGTGAAAGGAAATCTGTAATTCGATTCCCCCCATTTTGTCCAAAAAGAGATGATGAAAGGAAATTCATATAATGATTTCCCTCATCTCAGCCCAATGCGAATTGAAGTGGTGAAAGGAAATTTAATGGGAGAAGTAGATAACTTCATCAGGGTAATGAACAGGCTCGCTGGTAGTGAAGCAATATCTATGATATCTATAGGGGTTTCATACACATATACATAACATACTCTGATATCTAGTTCTCTTTCCGGTAATATTTACTTTCTAAACCAACAAGGAATTCCCTAAATAAATTGTTAAATTTACTTAACCTTGATGCGAACGAAATCAACCAAAGTCTGATATTTTAGTTAAAGTCATTTTGATTATCTTAAACAGATCCAAATTCATTTTTAGGAAAGGATAATATTAAATAGCCTAACTAGAAGTTGAATCCTTAGGTGTGTTTTGAAGGTTTTCTGAGATTCGGTTGAAGTTCATTTTTCTGTGTATGATTAGTCCATAAAAGGTGTTTCCCAGAAATGAAAAAATGACTCCATTTACCCAATAAAGGCACTCGGTCTACTGTTCTTCCATGTCTCATAGGGAGACGCGATCCCTAGATGGAGACTATGTTGGAACACATACAATTCTGAACTTTTGAGATTTTTACTTTTCACCAAATGAAATAATGATTTTAGCCAAAGAAAGTGGAATATTGGTAAACAACCATTTAATTTCAAATGCAATTCATGGCTGATAATTAATAATAAGGCATGCATAATGCCTATCATTGATGAATTTCCCCATTTGATCCAACAATCCTAATAGCCCCTAGAGTTTTGGAGCCGCCTACTTTTTAAAGAGGTAAATCAATAACGGTCATTTCAGAGCTCTGCGCTTCAGATGTTGCAATAAGTCTTAACAATAAAAACCCCGAAACTCTGAAACCCAAAAGTGTCCGCTCATTGCTTTTCCTAAATCTTTAAAAGAAAAAATTCATAGTACATGTATATCTTTGAGTATTCCCTAAGTTAACATGTGGCACCTCCCTTTCCTATACACATCATCCATAATGACATCATACATAACACGCCACTATATGCGATGATCCTTCCAGAATTTAAACAAAGAAGGAAGGCATGAATCACCGAAATATCAAAATGTCAAAGTATTAAATGTTAATTAACTAAGTTAATCGTGATCAAGAGATAATCAATGAATTCACACTTCCGAGTTCATATTCTTACTCTGTATCGTATTCTAAAATCTCTTAAGTCTGAACTGAAATGCTTAAAGTTAAATATGATTAATTAATACTTTCACTAGATAATTAATCACTTCGCAGTTTTGCGTTTCGAGAATTTCCTCTCAAGCTATGTTTAAAGTTCCCAAAGTTCAAACTCTTGAGACACTCGAAATTGACACACCTTTTTAAACATGATTAATTAAGGTTTTAAAAGCGATTATCCAAGAATTAACCTTCGTAGATTCGGGATTCGAGAAATTATCACTTTGTCTCATCTAAAACTCCCAAACATAAACGGCCGAATATTGATGGCATTTATGACTAATTTAGGGTAATGATTCAAAGCACAGATCGTGGATCTCCAGGAAGACATTCCTATCAAAGATAATAATTTTTTTGTCAGTGAAGCTATACGAAAATTAATGTATCTTGTTTGAATATAAGCACTTGGATTTTGAATTCATTTTCACTTTACGCAATTAACAAGCTCTTAATAGTTTAAAAATCTCATGGATTTTCTCTGCAACAGGTAACCTCACTCGATTTCTTAGAGATTATGGAACCATGAAAAATGATGAAAAATCTTGTTGCGGCCAGAGAATATTCAAACCCAAATGTAGACATTCTCTCTCATACCACTCCCCGAGCCACATACGCCACTAAAACCTAGACACAGGTTTTCGAAATTCTGGAATGGGAAATCATCAACTGTCCAGAGGGCTCCAGCGCGGAAGAAGATGATTCTTTTACTACCAAGCTTAGACACATAGCATAGTCGGAGCTGCACAATATAGAAACACGACCAAGGCTTATGCCTTATAACGACATGATAAGCTGGGCCTTGGAGCAGGTTGATGTCCAAACCAGAACTATCATCAACCATCAGAAGGTCATCGTTGGCTCTTTCTGACCCGAACATATGCAAGTAATGTATAAGATATCCCCTAACCCTAAATACACATACAATGTTGCACTTATTCTGGAGTTTGAGCAAAAGGAATGCGTCCAGTACGTCATAAGAGGTCACGATATAGTCAAGTCTTGGTGGGGACACCCAGAGAGGTTCGGAATATATGCTCATGGTATATATGCCAAAAAATCTTTGGATTCACACATGATATATGTAGCCATGATGCTATGTAGAATGTTCAGGAAGAATATACCTACTCATTTCTCTGTGGAATGGGTATCTGTAATGCTCTTTTACATAGCTCATATAGGCATTATATAATCCACATGCATTTAAGCAAAGAATACATTTGAGCTCAGAGTAAACATATTATTTACTTCTATAATATACAATCAATAGCATTAACATTAAATTGATATGCACAGCAGAATACATGATAGTTATAATTACGCAGAGATGCAGACTTAAGAATAAAACATCTTCTGATACTTATCTTTGAAAACCTTGGCGATTCCACCAACCACGTGTAGGCCTTCCATGAACCTCCCAGCCTTAGACCACACTGCTCATCAGCTCAGCAGTGGGTCACCCCCGAGCTGGGACTAAGCTCCACCCCGAGGCAAGGAATCCTAGGCTAGGTTGAGGTTGCAGGGAAAACAACACAAAATGTCTAAAAGGATTCTTCCCAGGATGCCTTCTTACGCCCACTACTTCCAGACGCTCATTCCCCACATGCCTGTTCCGCCCGGGAGTATACACCTTCACAAGCACAGTCCATCGGTGCTACACCTCCCTCTCTAGGTCTTGGCAACAGGCTGGATCAGGAAGTCTCAGAGCCCGAAGCTGGTGTTGGACACTCTCTGGAAGAAAACACTTCCCAACAATATTTCTCACCTGGAAAGAGTTTCTCACAGGCCTGACAACCTGCCTCTTCCAACAACAGTCACCTCCCTCACCTGGAGAGAGGTCATACACAGGCTCAATCACAACTTGCACTGGCCAGCAAGCCATGCGCAGTCCAGCTCTGTTTGGCCACCACAGCCAACTAGGAATATAGACACAGGCTTCCCAAACAGGCTCAACAATGATGGAAAGGTCTCACGGTGATGGTTTTTGAGATTACATGACAAGCAATTCCCGCAGGGATCGACACAAACACAATGGCTCAGAACAGAGAGGGTGAACCTGACTTTTCTGAAACGAACACAGGCTTCTCCCCTCTTAGGAACACACGAGGTATTCTTGCAGAGGTTGGTTCGGTCGTACTGTTCATAGCTCCGTACGCGCTCAGGCAGTCGGGTAGAATGGAGGAGGGACCCCTCTCACGGCTCATCTTGGCCGTTTTATTTGCATGCACCAGGGTTGACACTTGTCACCCTTGGAATTGCATGTGTTCCATCAGCATGCATCCCCTTTGCACGTTTTCCCCTTGCCAGGAACTTAGGATAAAAATGAAACATAAAATGCACATGTTCTTTGGAATAATAATAAAATATTATTCCCAAGGATTAAGCCCCTAGGCTCAACACTTAGCCCCTTTTCCCACCTTCCAACCCCTAATTCCTTGCCCACTCTGTGGAAGCTCAGTCCCCCATCACTCATTCATTGTGGTCGGTCTGCATGGGACAGTGTTTATATTTTATTAATGTGTTGCATACATATAGGTACAAAATCAGGCCCTTGGCCTCCAACCCTTAGGCTCTCTGGCCTAACAATCACATAATCCCACTGGCTTATACAAACTTGGTTCACCAGCCTATAAGACATTTTTACAACTCATTTCGTAAACAAGATTTACAACTGGGCTCAGCCTTGGGGACATTACAGTATCCATTATGCATGAGGTGGTAGAGGGTTACACTTTCAACTGGTCCAAATTTTGGTCTCATAACTTGACCAAGGAAATTGTTGAATACAAAACAACGAAATCAAAATGACAACATGACCCATTTTACATGTCAACCTATATCATGGATGCCATCTACTTCATGATGCCTTTCCCATTGATGAATTGGAGCTAGACCCCGACCAATGTCGTGCCTATTCATTTCTACCATTCGAGACCGTGGGAAGAAAACTCCAAGGACTTATTTTATGAAATATGTCATGATGTTGTGGTTCTTGTTCATACAACCTTGTATGGCTACCCACCTCCTCGAATTTCAGATAGGATTATGGGAAATCTGGGTAAGCTAGCAGATTGTTTTATTGAGGAGAATTTCTCCTATATTAGAGTTTTTGGATGCTCGATCCCTCCCCATGATCTCCAATTATTTTTACTAGAACGGCTGGTATGCATAGAAGTGGCCTACAAGACAGTAATAGGAGACATCAACAAAGAGATGAAGGAAGTGCATAAAAAGGTATGGCCAACTTTCCCTATTCAAGTTGGCATGTTTTCATTACTGTATTTCAGGCACTCCAAAGTGGAGGTTGTGGCTCTGGAAGGTGTCAAATTGGTTGACATCGAATTCAAAAGGCACGACCCAGACAAGATTGTGGAAAACCACCTGACCCAATTCAACATGAAAAGATATGTGCATGAAAACTCCCCATATGACGAAATATTCATGGGAGTTAGGTCTTATGAAGAGGTACATAAAATATTCCAAAACTTGCCCCCAGATCAACAAGTTGGTTTCCTCGGTTTCCAAAGGCACAGGTGAAACAGTCTTCCAAAGGTACTACAAGGAGAGTCAGTGTTATCGTGCAGTTTGTATTTTAGGTCACGGGCTACAGGATAATGCAAAAACTGGCGTAACAGGAACCTTCCCCACCCACTGTCACCTCGATGGGTAGGTTCTTTCTGTTTAGGGAGTTTAGCCCAGGGGAGACGTCCCCGGTCACCTGGGGCTTGAAGAGGAAAAGAGTATAAGGTTAAGAAGTAAGGTTTTCCCTCCTCTCAGGTTACCACCAGTATTAGATAATCCGACTAATCAGCCAATAAAGAAGTGAAGTCCCTGTTGAGAACACCTGCTCGGAACAAGACAATAACAACACTATATGTATATTTTCAGGTTGTATCTCAAAGGGTTAGTACTTCTTGACTATATGATTTCATTTAATAAGCAATATAGTAGACAAGATAAGGTCAACGTTTTACTAAATAGCCTAAGCAAGATCACCAATTCATAAATGTCTACAAGAATGACCAAGCCAACAGTATCTTCAATCAATAATAGCTCAATAAATGCTTGACGTCATCATTAATTGTTGAGATAGAAGGCTTGTTGCGTCAAGTATGACGTCAGCCTAGGTTAGTAGTGTTAGGGTTAGTTAGGGTTTCAAAAAATGAAAGTTTAAAAGATGATTTTGCACACTACAAGCTCAACATTGGAGAAAATACCAGTGCCTTAGGGTAAATGGAGTCAAAGTAAGGGCAAAAAGTCTCGGGAGGACTTAAATTTAGAGACTAGAAGGTAGGGTTCCAAAGTGATGCAATGTCAGGGCCCTGGAATCAAAACCCTAAGGGAAGGAGGCTCACTCCGGTGTTGCTTAAGCAAGGCCTTGTGCTCCTTCCTCTTTCTCTAAATGCACTTGGCAAAACAACTAGCTTTAAAATACAGGTCTAAGGGAGAAAGTGTTGCAGGAGCAAGGCTTTCAAACCCTAGGTGTAGACTTAACTAGGCCTAGGACATCTGCTCTTTTCAACCTATAACTTTAATGATAACTCAGAAAAAGGGAGACAAGTGTAGAAACGACTAGGCTTTATCTTCCTTTATCAATTGCTAAATTTATTTCTCAAGCATGGGGACATATAGAAATGACCTACTAGTGTGCTTGCTACCTAGGGTTTCAAGATTCAGCAATATAATAGCAAAATGTAAGAAATTAAGCCTACAACCATTCACTTAAGAAGTTTTGCATGAAAAATTTACTTACATATCATGAAGAATGCATAATCAAACCCTAGTTGTAAACCTTCCATGAGAGAAACACCACAAATGCCAAGAGAAATCCTCCAAGAAGAGTTGCGCCTCACTTTAAAAGACCAAGAGCACCAAACTAGGGTGCAAGTTTTAAGAGCTCACAAGAGAGTGAGTTGTGTTGTCTCTAAAATGAGGAAAAACGTCCTCTATTTATACCAATCCATGACCTTTCAATTAAAATTTAGGTCATCAAAACAACCGACAAGGCTGAATACAAAATTTACACTGTTTTTACATTAACTGCTAGAAAATGAGATAATATGAGCAAAAAGAGGAACGTCAAGCCCTTCTGAGGGAGATGTTGGCCCTTTTTGGGCAAATCCAGCATCCTGAAGCCAGACGTTGGCCCTTTTAGGGCTCCTCCAAGCTGCCACACGTGCCAAATAGCCTCATCACACTGCCACATGCTCAGAATAATGTCCTTCTCCTCTGGGTGGCGTCCTGTCCATCAAAGGCAAACGTTCCATCTGCAGTGGGTGATTCCCCCTAGGCCAGGCTCTGCCAAAGTGTCCTGGGTGGAACGTCCTTCTTTCTTCTCGTGCAAAGGATCATCATAACGTTGTCCTGTCTCTACCATCCTAGAAACCATCTGGTGGGATTTTCAGCCCCATGGAGGTCCGAGCTGATCATATCCCCATGTGTACCAGTCCACTAGTACCTGTCCGTCGGGCATGGTCCTACACATCAAAAACTTTTCCCTCCATGGGCTCATCAATCCTTAGGATCATAGAAATGTCAATCATATTTCATCATTAAATTTATCAGATACATGCATAAAACTCCTAGCATATCCTTTAATAGATCAAATACATTACACTGACCTACTATACAAAGTTGAAGAAATAGACAAAACAACCTATTGGGCTGGTATCCATGAGAAGAGGAAAGTTTCCACAGAAGATCATTCAAGCCATGTAAATGAAGTGATATGGTCTAAGTATTTCCAGTCATAGTGAAGACCAGGGGCAGGTATTGTCCGTGGGTGACTTTGTAGGAGGTGAGTTGTACCCGTCATGGATGCACTTTTTCCAAGCCCCTTTATTTCCTTTATTCTTTATTTATTGCTTTTCTTTCTTTTTTACTTTAAGGTCTGACCAGAGGACACTGCCTTGGTGTGGTGACCAGAGCTGACAGTGTTACCCACTGGTATTTTCACAGAAATGATAAGGTTGGCTCGTGATGAGACCCCCTTTCCCTTGGCCATGCAACCAAAGGTCATTACCCTAGCGTGGTGACCATATAATGGAAATGTCATACTGCTAGATACCTATGAACATAATGGGTCGGCTCGTGATGAGACCTCCCATCCTCTTGGTTAGGTCTTGTTTTATTATTTTTCTTCGGGTCCCTTTTGTTTCTTATCGAGAGGCCTTTTATTGCCTTCTCGGGG
>ML819226.1:42643-66131 GCA_009831015.1 Picea engelmannii
AACTTCAAAGAAGTTGTATTACTACCTATGGCCACAACCAGACTATCCCACGAGTCTGGTAAAGAACATAACAAACTGATACATTTATCTTCATCTGAAATTTTAATATCAACAGATACTAACTGACTTACCACAGTATTGAAAGCGTTCAAATGCTCTGCCACCAAGTCTCCATCTCTCATCCTCAAGTTATATAGCTTCTTTCTCAGGAATATTTTATTTACCAGGGACTTAGACTGATACAACTTCCCCAACTTTTCCCATAAATCCTTGGATGTAGCTTCTTCTGACACATTCAGTAATACCAAATTGGAGAGACACAATCGAATTGTGCTCTTTGCCTTCCGATCCATCTTTTTCTAGTCATCTACAAAAGTTCCTGTAGGTGCAGTACCTGGATCTACCGCGATCCACTTATCTCTGTCCACCAAAAGATATTCCATCTTGAGCTTCCACAACTCAAATATTTTCCCATTAAACTTCTCAATCTCCATCTTCAAATTGCTTGCCATTTCTTTTCACCTGAAAAACAATACCGTAGATCTCCCACTGTAACAAGGCTTATCACAGTCTCGAGCCAAACCCTTGACGACAAAGGTGTCCCCCTGAAGCCAATAAAGCTCTGATACCAAATGTAAATTCTAACCTTGTACAATATCTACTGCAAACTGATATTCAGAAAAGAACAGAAAATATACAATGGCAAATACAAACATTACATAGAGATTTTTCACCTGGAAACCCAAACCGGGAAAACCAGCATATATATTATATCCATACATTGTGTTACATTGTTTACAATACAATATACATATAGGAGACAGCGGCATCCAAAACCTTAACCCAATGACCTGGATTAGTCCAAAACCCTAATTCCTTAACCGGAAATAGAAAACCATCGGCAAAAAAGCATGTGCCGAAAAACCACCTAAATATCATGTGGTCCTAGAAATATGTCGTCCAGGTGCTAAAATTTTTTTCGGGGGCTCCGCCCCCCTGCACCCCCCCCTCTAACCCCCTTGCACGCCCGACGCAAACGCTCAAACACTACTACTCGTGCAAAGAATATAACACATACCCAACACCTGGAGGGTATATAGGTAGCACACGAGAATCGACCTAATGTCACGCGCGTACGAGAACCGCGAGTTTCCAATTCCTCCTGTACATAAAAAAAAAGTTTATCTAACCTTCATTAATTATCGTATTACTTGTAGCTATTGATTCTTACAACCATTCTCTTGTTCGAATCTATTTCGGATCAAACACCCTAGACATCTAGCCTATAAATTGCTACTCTAAAAATATGAAGTTTTAAAACATTTTTAAGGGCATCTTTATAGGGGTATTTTTTTTTTATTCGGATTGGATCATTATCTTCTTTTTCATCTATTTTTATCCTTTTAGAGTGGAAAAAATTAGAGGATTCAACTTGCAGGGCCATTTTAGTGGCAGGTCCCAGTTTGGAAAATTGGGGTTCAGAACCTTCTAGAGCCATTTTGAGGCATTAAACAACATTTTTTTGGGTTCTAGTGTCCGAAACTCATACACACCCCCTTGAAAGTGTTCTACAATCCAATACCTTTCCAACAATGTAGAATGTGAGTCAATAGGAGTTCATATGCAAAATTTATTCTTCCCACAAGTTGACCTATCATGTTGACCATCATGGTATGAGAGGATGCCACGTCACCCCCCAATACTCATGCATATGGGGCCTATCCACGTATGTAATTTCAAGAAAATTCTAGAAGGTTCAAAACCCTATCACAATTGAGGGTTGAGGAATTCAAAAACCTACCCCTAGATGACTATCGGGCTATGTTAAATATCAGGCTACTAGGTGGAGAAGAAGTTCCATTCTTTTGCATTGTATCTTGTTGCATAATTGAGCAGAACATCTCAGAGTGGTATTTTGTGAGAATAACAGAGGAGGAGATATTTTGTAGCAACCATACAGGCCACAGGTCAAAGGAATCTCCACAGAGAGTGCATCTTTATTTGTACTTGCATCATTTTTATACCAAAGAAAAGAGAGCAGAGTAGCCTCACCTTCTAACTGGGTTTTCTCCCATATTGGGTTTCCTAGGTCATATCTTGTGTTTATTTGTGGACGGTGTGATTGTATTTTAATGTTCTTTATTTCTTTCATTTTATCTTTTTCATTTATAAGCATAAAATCAATAACTAAATATTCTATAGATCTAAAGGAAAAATAACCTTACTAGTAAAGATTTCAGTATTTTATTAGATCTGTTGTGATGAAATGTTCCAGTGGGATATGCACGACAATTTATATATCATATTGGTATCATAGAAAGTTTTTATTTTGGAAATTTGTGGAGGTTGTAGGATTCCATAATCGACTTAAAGAGAAGTCATAGAAACCCTATCCATGGAAGACGAGTTTGTTCATAACAACCCTCGAGATCCATAAGAAGAGATATTTGAGAAGTTGGAATCACAACTTGCCAACAATAGTCACAATATGAACCTCCTCATGCCAGCTCTAGCACGAAATCTTAAACCATTCAGAGATGATGGGGTCTCTAACTCAGAGATCAAATCAGAGGGGAGATCGGGAGATCGGGAAGACTTAGGAAAGGAGTCATGGAAAGAATCCAAGAAAGAGAAGCTGAGTGTCGTTAACTCTTCATAGTTCCTATTCAGTATGGAATTGAAAGTGGACATAAATCCATACTGAGGTGATATTGATGCATTAAAAATGAAGGCATGGAAAGTGAAGGCAAGGCATGGCATGGGAAGTGGCATTGAAAGGAATGACATGGAAAGTGAAGGCAAGGCAAGGCATGCCATGACATAGCATGGCAAGGCATGGAAAAGCATGGCATGTCATCGCATGGCAATGCATGGAAAGTGAAGGCAAGGCAAGGCATGGAAAGGAAAGGCAAGGCAAGGAAAGGTAAGGTATGGCAAGGTAAAACAAGTGAAGGAAAGGCATGTCAAGGTAAGGAAAAACAAGTCATGACATGGCATGACAAGGCATGGCATGGCAAGGAATGGAAAGGCATGGAAATACATGCAATTGGAATGCAATGGCATGGAAATGTCATGGCATGACATGGCTTGGCAAGGCATGGCAATGCATGGCATGGATTGGAAAGGCATGACAATGGCATGGGATGGAAAGGCATGGAAATGACATGGCATGGATAGGTTTGTGGTATTGGGTTTGGGAGGGTCCTTCCTTGTTTTATCTAACCCAAAAATTGGGTAGGAATGTGCAATAAAATCTCATAGATGGTGAAGGGAAAATAATAATGGTTTCAAGTCTCCCTGGAGGAATTTTGGTAGCAAGGAATTACTTTCTATGGTGTGTCATGGTAAGGAAAGTAAAGGTAAGTCAAGGTAATACATGGAAAGGTAAGGCAAGGAAAGGTAAGTCAAAGGTAACACATGGCAAGGTAAGGCAAGTGAAGGCAAGGCATAGCAAGGTAAGGCAAGGCAAGGTAAGGCAAGGCAAGGCATGGCATGGCATGGTAAGGAAAGGAATGGCATGTCATGGCATGGAAAGGAAAGGAATGTAATGGCATCGCATGACATGTGAAGGAAAGGTAAGGCATGGCATGGAAAGGCAAGGAAAGGCATGGCATGACATGGAAAGGAAAGGAAATTGAAGGCAAGGCATGGCATGGAAAGTGAAAGAAAGGAAATTCATGGCATGGGAAGGAAAGGCATGACAAGGAAAGGAATGTAAATTCAAGGCAAGCCAAGGCATGGCAAGGACAGGCAAGGCAATTCATGGCATGGGAAGGCAAGGCATGGAAAGGCAAGGCAAGGCATGGCATGGCATGGAAACACAAGGCATGGAAAGGAGAGGCGTAGCATAGCATGGAAAATCATGGCAAGAAAAGGCATCATATGACAAGGAAAGGAAAGGCATGGCATGGCATGGAAAGGCATGGCATGGAAAGGCATGGCATGGCATGGAAAGGCATGGCATGGCATGGTAAGGAAAGGCATGGGAAGTGAAGGAAAGGAAAGGCAAGTCAAGGCAAGTCAATTCAAGGCAAGGCATGGCATGACATGGTATGACATGGAAAGGAAAGGCATGGCATGGCATGGCATAGCATGTGAAGGCAAGGCAAGGAATGGCATGACACGACATGACAAGGCAAGGAAAGGCATGGAAAGGCAAGGCACGGCAAGGCAAGGCATGGCATGGCAAGGCAAGAAAAGGTATGGCATGTAATGGAAAGGCATGACATGGAAATGAAAGGCAAGAAATGACATGGCATGGAATGTGAAGACAAGTCAAGGCAAGGCAATGAAAGGCATGTCAAGACAAGACAAGGCATGGCATGGCATGGCAAGGAAAGTGAAGGAAAGGCATGACATGGCAAGTGAAGGCAACAAAATCCATGGCATGGGAAGGAAAATCAAGGCATGGCATGGCATGGCATGGAAAGGCATGGAAAGGAAATGAATGAAATGGAAAGGAAATGCATGAAAAGGCATGGAATTTCAATGAAGAAAGTCAAGAATACCATAACAACCATAAAATGAAGCCAAAATTTCAATAATTCACAAATATGAAACATTTTTTCAATTATTCCTTTTACATACCTATGTTCATTCATGTAGACCATAGAGATCACTTCTAATACTAGCAGTATCCATTAACTTATCGTGCTCAGAGTAAGGCAAGAAGTAGCGTACCTTTGACGAGTTCTTACTTGGCATTGTTTGTAGTTGGAGGTTTGTACCAACAACCAAGTTCGTAGAGTGGTATACGTCTTGACCTAGTTTATAATCTTGAAACACATAACCACCTTTATTCCATGTT
Organism: Picea engelmannii; assembly: GCA_009831015.1. Classification (NCBI taxonomy): domain Eukaryota; kingdom Viridiplantae; phylum Streptophyta; class Pinopsida; order Pinales; family Pinaceae; genus Picea; species Picea engelmannii. The sequence goes on from ML819226.1 coordinate 47,451, forward strand.
CTTTCATCCAGTGTCAAGTATTGTCCTTTAATAACCATCGACCCAATCAAATATTCAATGCTTTTGGAGTCTATTATTGATTGCACGAGGGTCTACTTTCCCTCTAAGCAACATGCCATCCAATAATCAGTGCCACATTCATTATCTCTCAGGGAAACCACTGCGTATATGCACCCTACAAAAAATGGAGTGCCAACATGTGATTCTACTAAATGACCAAAGCATAAAACACATATGCTAGTTATTCAAAATTTAATAGAATGTTTTTGTTGGTCCTAAATTATGCACCTGACTCCTAAAGGGCAGATCTAGGCCACCTCAAATTTGGAATGGTTGGTTTTTTGATAAGTTGATTTTATTGGTCAACTAAAGGATAGGTTTTCAAAGATGTGAATCTAGTTGGACTAGACAAACTGTATGAAGGTAGGTTCTCCTTAGCTAATGGTATGGATATTGATGGAAATTTGGGGATATGAAAGACAAACAAAGGAGACAATAGCCAGCAATGCAATGCATTGCTTTCTATGTGAGAATAAATACTTAAAATAATATCTTAAGACTTAGACAAATTTCCAGATACAAATCATCCAACATATTTCCAAATAGTTGATCTTTTCACTAAAATAATAGATGCATAACATGTTGCATAATCAGTGAAAAGATAAAATAAAACAATACTTGAAAGAATAAGGAAATGTACATTGCACACATCACAAAATTTGCATCCAAGAAAAGATTAAAACACATACATATTTGAGTAAGAAAACACAACTGTCATCAACATATATTCATGAGGTAGAGAACTTTACAATCATATAAGAAGGTCCAACCCTTCTGATACTTCTATTTTTCACCAAAAATTGAATCCTTAAACAATACCAAAATTGTTTATTTATCAATGTTGTAGAGGATTTCGACCCTCTTCAAAACTGAAGCTTAACCTCTACATGATAACTAACTAACTAGACTAACATTCATTCACTACAACATAGATACACCTTGTTGAGGAAAAGATATGAAATGATCTTAATCAAGCATTTTCAGACTTTACTTGGCTAAAGAAAAGTAGACTGGAATATCACCCTATGTTTATAGCCAACAAAAATAACATCCTAACTCACAAGTATTAATTACGAGTGCTTAGGCTAGTCTTTTATCAACAAAAARCTTGCTGGAAATTCACTTTTCATAAAATTTTCTGAATACAATAGTTGYTGAAATAAATGTAAGAACAGAAGTAAAGACACCAAGATGATAATCAAGACAGATGAGACATAAAGTAATCCCTTATTTCATTCCAATTCACCAAAGAGTCATTTTATTTACAAAATATCATACATAAATCTTGGACCAAAGTCAAACTTTGACATCCCCGATGGAACATACAAAAGGACCTCTGACAAAAAACCAAAACCGAACTCTAAAAGCTGGATCAACTTGCCATAGATTGCTTCCCACTTGACTCTACACAATAGCCTTTATTAGTCATGAAAACTAATTCACAAATAGACAAGTCTACATAGACTATCAAATATAGATCAACACCTCTGAAAAACAAGTGTCTGAATGATTTGATTCATCCCTGAATATTGTTGTCTACAATAAGATCTTGCTATCATAAAAGATAATTAGGCTTGTGATGAATATATGAATGAATGAAAACTGAACTATCTCAACATAAACTCAAAGAGAAAACCTTAGTATGCTTCTGCTTATATCCTCCTCTTGTTCCTCCCTTTCCTTTTTCTTTAAGCAAATTAGATTTGGTTGAAGTAGTTGAACCAACTCATTAGTTAAGTTAATTAAAAGACTCAACTAACTTTAGTTAGGGGGAAGAGTAATAATTATAATAAAGGTCATAAATAAATAATAACTAGTAGGTGGGACCCCTTGTGACTCCCTTTAGTTCATAACAATCATAACAATCACAACATAACCATTAGTTACGCAAAACACACCTCCTTGTGTCTCCCATCAACATATTCACTTTTGGCAATTTAAGCTCATGAAATTTGAAATTATTTTAAAAAAATAGTCATATATCCAAAATAAAAACATGTTGTTCAAAGATCCCTGAAGTCAATTGTCATAAAACAATAGATAAAATAAAAACTCAAAAACCATATTTCCTAGTCTGTGATGCAACCCTTCCTTGGTCGCTACTGTCACCTCTTGATTTTCCTAAATTTTCCTTTGGCTGTGCAGAGCCTTTAGGCCTAATCTCACTAATCACGTGGGAACAATTGTCCCTCAAATGCATCCGGGAAGACATGGATTTGTCAGAGCCATTGGAGGGTGAGGAAGGGGCAACAATGGCTTTTCCTCTATCAAGTGCATGATGGGCCTCAATTTTCAATCTCTTGCTAGCATGGGAGGATTGCACTGGCGAGTGGTCAGGGGAAGCTTGGGCAATGGGGTTAACAGGCGGAGGAGTAGGCAAGGACAAGTTGGGCCATCCACGATGTTGGGAGAGTGTCGGGTGGAGAATCTCCTGCCATCCATCATTTTCAGGGACTTCAGGTTGTAATGAGACATGATGAGGTACAGGATACCGGGAGCTTGCAGGGCTTGGAAAGGAGGCCTTTCAGGCCTATATTGGACTGTTCCCTGCCTAATCCAATTGAAGAATCTGTCATGAAACAATTGGCCAAGCTCTTGTTAATCAACGTCAAAATGTATGGAGAACTTGGGCCTTCTTGGGCCTCGGTTCTAGTTACCTCTACCTCTATTTCTGTGGCCATGGATACCTCAACTGAAAAAACTCATCCTACATGCATGATTGATTAGTAAATAGTCTTTTAAATAACCATACATGAAAAATCTTAAAAATATGAAATAGATTTGGCTCAGCACTGTATTAGACTCATGCAATCCAATCCATACAAATTGTTTTATTGTTAATCAATGAGCAAGGAGTGAAAAAGGGTTCTTGGATATGTGAGGGGTTTGTATTGAGTGAAAATATGATATAATGAGGGGGGAAAAGACATGGTCACTGCTCAATGACAACAACAATCAACTAAAAGGAAAACCAATAAAACATTATTGTAATCCACACAAGACACTGCCACTTTCAATTGCCTTAACACCGAAATTCTCTTGACTATAATCAATCTCAGAACAAGGAGTGAAAAAATGAAATGGAGAGGTGATGGGATTTGTAATTAGAGGAAATTGAAATCATGGAAGGGAAGAAAGACGATTATTGTTCATGAAATTAATTAAGTGATACATAAAACAATCTACAAAAAGAGATGCATCAACCATCAATCATTTTGACCAAATAACAATTTTTGTGCATTTAACTAGTTCTATGTTCATAATCAAATATCCAATACAGTGCCACCAAAAGACAATATGCATTTCACACAATCTGTAAAGAGGATTTCGTTTCTTTCATTTATATACTTTGCAACTTATAACAATAACCATTCCACTCAGTTCACCATCAAAATTGACCAATGCCCATGCATTTCTCCAATCCATAACTACACTCAAAAGTCATGTTTTCAAATTAACAATGAAGTCACTATCACTGCAATCGGGCCTATAAAAAAATGCAATGATATTCGTTGACATATATAGGCAACAACCAAATAACCGAGATAAAATTGCAACACCCAAATTGATATTTAAACATACAACCAACAACCACCATAAAGACACAAGTTATGCACAGGGTAACTCGCCCAGACAATGTGATTATGCTACTGTAAAAAAACATAAATTCAATGTGGCTTAAAGAGCTGGGCCATCCATACAACATGACAAGGCCTCGACAACATGCCCTTTATAACAAATGATAGATCACAACAAATAAGCATGATTAAAACTCTATGAAACCCAAGCTATCCATACTATACACAGTGCACAACCACAAAAAAAATACACGATGCAATATCTCCATTTTACAAAACCAAACACACAGTCATGACAATAACTCAATTCATTGTGTTGAGTCACCAACCTAACACAATATTACTTCGATTTAGTCCAATCGTGATCAACTATGCTCTGCAAATTTAGGCTTAAACAATCAAACAATCATAAGGATATAGTTTCCATAATCATCCAGTTCAATAATCATTCGACCCCAAAGAAAACCACAGTTACCATGCCCATTATTTCATTTTGCAAAAACACTACACACACAACGCGACATGCATGAGAAACATCAAGCATTTTAAACCAATGAAGCTAAACATTCAAACAATCCTTAGCATGAAAATACTAGTGACTATGTACCAAACAACAATTCTCCACTGTCTAACAAGTTGTGACAACAACGCATACCCACACATCCAATCAAATCGAGGCAACCCTCTTCTTTAAAAAATACTGAGTTATTAACATAAGGAGGGTGACTGTATACTTCGAAATCACATTTGGTAATGTAGGGTTTACCACTTTCATAACAGAGTCAGTGACTATATACCAACCAACACGGCTGTCACATGACCAACTGGGCGAGCTTGTTCTAAAAAACGTTGACAACCATCCAACAATAACCAAGTTGTAAAACCAACAGGCCAGGCTGGTCTTCTCGATCAATCTTCATACTGGAGGTCTAAGGTTTGTTCGGTAGCCAACATAGGGAGAGCATAGCCACTCTTTGTAATGGAAAAAACTCTGAGGCCACAGTGCATACAGGAAGAACCATGACTCATTTGTGGATAGGCACAAATCCATGATAGGGTCCATAACCGAAAGGTAGGGCTCTAGTTCGGCCTGACAAAGGTTATTTAATGCAAGCAAGGTATAACCCTCATGCTCTTCGATCAAACAACCACAACACAAAGGTGAAGACAAGGCCAAGTAAGAACATGAGAACCCATTTCGTGGCCTTTAGTGGTGAAATTAACCAACGCCTCGGTGAACAAAACACAGTGATGCAAAAAGCCTTCAACCATTGAACCCATGAAATACCAAGGCTGTATTTAGTGGCAGTGCGTGAAGATAGCTATCCACCCAAGACTTAAACAAAAACCCTCCACTTAAACCAACAAGGATAACAGAGAGCTACCACCTAGGATGACCAGTAACTTCTACGAATTCAATATTATTGCAGGAAGAAACATTCATTCAAGAAAACAATTTTACATAGTTGCAACACTTAAGGAAAACACAAACCAATACACCTGAGCCATTAATCATTTCATAACTAGAGAAGAGTCACGAATGGCCAAAAAAGATATACCTATAATCAAATTCCTTTAAAACGTGAGCTGGCTGAGCGGTTCCTCCCTGCTAAGAAATCAAAGCATAACCACAACAACAAGACCGAACAATAGCTCGATTAGGGTGGCGGCTAATGGGATGAGTAAAGGTGATGTGTAGCAAATGTAGGTCACCTCCACCCACAATTCATTAATTCAACAGTACATGCCAACGAGTCCTCCATTAACACCATCAATCAACCCATGTATCGAGACCATCACCACATTAAAAACCAATAGCGTGACTTATTCCATAACATAATTCAAGTCCCATATAATTCAACCATTCGTATAACCAATAACATTATTACCTTGCCAAATGCGCCACCAAAATTTCATACCATATGTGTACTAACCATATAACCCAATCAAAATTTCATATCCATTCACTTGCTAGCTAGGGTTTTAACAATAATCGTTAAGTTTTCTCATGCATGTAGTATAGTTTAGGATAGCTTTAAATTCTTCCCCTTTTCAATTGTTTCCCATTTCCTTCCAATTGTTCACATGTAGTATTGCATAATTAGGTCCCTCTTCTTTGCATTTGTTATAGTATTTTGCCTCTCTCAAAACTACCCTTCATGTAATTTCACTAACATGTTTTTTGTACAGGTGCGATAAGAACAAATAACAATGACATTAATGGATAGCATAGGTTGTAGTAACATAAGACATCAATATTTCATAACTTAAACCATAAGCAATAAAACAAATATATCATCATCCAGGTAATCCCTGTCGCACATCACCATAGTATAAAAAATGAACAGATCTGATCTCCAATAGTTCAAGGGGGTCCCATCTACTAGTATTATTTAATTTTTTATAATAATAGCCTTTAGCAACACTTTGCGGGCAAAACTTCATTGACAATTTCAATCGTCAACAAACTGGTGATTCCACAGGAAAAATTGTTTCCAACAGATTTAGAACTCATAAATCATGGTTTCACAGACCAAGAACAATAATTTTAGAAGACGTAACCAAAATAATTATGCAACAGGGGGAAGTGAGCGGATTTAATGGAAATATGACCGGGAATTTGGGAATGATTGATGAAAATTGTTAAGTATAAGGGGTTTTTACCACTGTATGCATAATCATTCAATTGTAATATGCTCTTAACTTTCAAGGAGGAAAACTGATAGACTTTCTCTTAATATCTCAATGGATGAAGCAATGACAAGAAGAAGCAGGAAATAACCAATTTCTTATAAGACAACTGTGGAAATATGTAACAATTTCAAGGGCCTTTCATAGGGGACATCATAACAACTGTGTAAGCTTGATTGTTATTGGCTAACAATGCTTGCAGGAGTGTCACTGTGGTAGAATTGATCCAACGTTCTATCTTGACCAAACACTAAAAGATTGATAAAGACAAAAAAATGCAACAAAAGTAATAATGCATAAATTAAAAAAGAGACAGTAAAAGGCTCAATTGAAAACAACAAGGAAATAAAAATCAACTTAGAAAGCAGATATAAAGGTACTGTGAGCGTAGAAAAGAAGCACAAAAAATGAAAGCATAACTAGGCTACAAGTATACAGAAATCCAATCAACATTAGAACCTTTCACGTTGGTCACTCGCAATACTTCAAGCGAGGACTGTTAGTGTTGTACGAAAACAATTGTCTCTGTAATTCCTTTAAAATGTCTGAGTTAGTGTCCAAGAAAAAAGTAATCTAGAAATGACCCAACACTTGAAATTCTGATGTAATTATTAGCCCTTTGACACACATGATTAAATAATCAAGATAAGCAGGGAGACTGATCAATTCATTGAAAGATGTGTGTATAGGTATTTTAAAGGCGATACTTGCATCAAGTAAACTGGAAGGCAGGCATTTGTAAGGCATAGTATCACAATTAGTAAGAAAAATGGTTTTGTAAACATTTTCCCTTTTTACTTTGATTCTTTTGTAACCCAATAAACTGTCTAGTAAGGGTCTTAACTGTGACTGTACAACCTGTTGCAAAAATATTCCCACATTGAGAGGAGGGAAGGGATTTCTCATAATCGCTTGCAGGTTCGAAGACTAATACAGGTTCTAATATTATCAGTGGTCCTCGAGGATGGTTCCCAATTTGAAACCCACTCAGGGTGGACTGAAAAAAACATTCCAAACCTTAAAAAATCTCTCAACTCCCTTCGAGAGGGTGCTTTCAGTGCAGAATTAATAAGTTATTATTTTTTCCCATCTAGCTTCATAATATGTTGAAAAAGACCAGGATCAGAACCACGAATATCCTCATAAGACCAAGCAAAAACCTTTTGAGATTCACCAAGTAGCCCAGTGGACCCCATCTCTTTTCTAACAGAACATTGGACATTTATTTTAACAACCGTTGAAGATTCAGGTGTCCTAATTTTCAGGAGGATGGTCTCAACCACCTTCTTTTGTAACTCCTCTTCTTTCTGTTTTTCTTTGTTGCTTACAACACTCAATGAAAACAAACTCTTAAGAGGAGTCAAGCCTTCAAGAATCTCATTGTTTTCTGTGGATATAATCTCCTCAGGCTTAAGAGGTTCATTTTAAATGACAACATAAATGCTCTCATCACTAGGAATGGCCTTCCAAGATCCTTCCTTTTCAGGAATGTATGGACGATGTAGGGATTGAAAAGCACAATCAGGCCTGTGAGGCAAGAGTTGTTGAGTAGGAGAGGCTGCAAAGATAGTTAACCGATCAGCCATTGAATTCAACTCCTTCTTAACATGAGTGATGTTGAAAGATAGAAGGTTCGAGACAAGTGCCCAAACAGTTTGTGAATATCGTTCCATCAACTTGTCGCTAGGGGAGCATGTCTTACGTATCAAGTTCACAACAAGCTCAGAATTTCTGAAAATTGAAAGGTGACCACAACCAATATTAAGGGTGTTCTCAATGCCTAATAATAGAGCTTCAAATTCAGCGGCATTGTTAGTACACACAAACTCCAACCTATATGATAGATTATGAATTTTTCCTGCAGGGGAAACTAAGAAAATACCAGCCCCGCTCCCTTCGTTAGAGTGTGAACCATCAAAATGAATATGCCATAAATAATAATCTAAATCAATATTTTACAAAGGAATATTATCCTCTTCAACAAACATGGAATACACTCCTAGGTCTTCTTCGATATAGTTTACGCAAGATTGCGGAACACTCTCTATGTAGGGTGAAATTCTTCCTTCTCTAAGGACCATAATATTATTACCATTTTGAGGAACGGATAAATGTGTCCCATCAAGTGAGAGGTATCCACCTATTAGTGCTTGCCAATCTCTCCCCAAGATAATTGAGTAATTGCTTATAGGCATATCAATCACCTGAATGCTGAGGGTTGTCCTTATCTCAGGATGAGTGCATAAAACCAAGGTTGCATATTTAATCTCGCCTATGGTTGTTTGTTGTAGACTATTATAGGAGAGCATGCTTCTGGCATTTTCGTTTTTACAAGACAAGCCTAGATCTTCCATAATAATCTTTGACATGAAACTTGGGCCTGAACCACCATCAATGAGGCAACAATGGGAAATCTTATTCATGATCTTTACAGAAATATAAAAAGGTTTTTTTTTAAAGGGTATCTAAATTTATGTACACCTACTTTATTTATAGAAGAATCCTCTTCGGAAAGATTGGCTATAACAGAATCTTTTGCTTCCATGAATTGTTTCAGATGCATCTGTTGTTCAGGGATGAAAACCATGTCTAGGAGGCTTCCATCTACTTTGATGTTGGCCAAATGATTTAAGATGTTGTATTTGGAAGAGGGAAGAGGGGGAGTGATTCTTTGACTCTCAGGAACCTTAGGAACTTGGAGCGTAGCAGCGGTTGAGGATGAGCTCGGGCTAGAAGAACTATGGAGAAGATCAAATTTTCCCTTGGGAGCATATGATTTGTTTCTAGTATTGATAAACATGACATCCTCTGGCTACGCAAAGTCTAGGACAACGATAGTAGCTTCTGGGTTGTTACCAAAGATCTTATCTCTGGCACTCTTCTTTAATTCACATGTAGTTTCTTTATGGTGTACCTCGCAAAAGTTACACCAACTCCGAGGTAGGATAGCCTTAGGCTGAAAATTGTTTTCAACTGGATTTCTAAAGGGGGGTGCAGAAGAGGATGAAGCTCTAGGAGTGAGAGGGGAGATAGTACCCTTCTGCTCAAACGATATCATATGATTGTTCATATCTTGTAGTAGCTGTAAGAGAGCGGACATGTCTATTTGTGTAACTGATTCTCCCCAGGGAAGACCAGTTCTTTCAAGTTGTTCTTCATACTCTAAGCAAGTATGCAGAATAGAACCGAGATTATCAATGGATTTTTCCTCAATCCTATGACGGTAGGGAGAAGGAAATGCATTATAGTAATGCATGAAAGCAGCCTGGTTATGAGGGCGGATAAGTTAGGGGATTTGATTGTACAACTTGGTGAAATGCAAGTTCAAAGACTTGATGGTATCACCATATTTATAAGTAACGTTATTGTATTCCCTTAACTTCTCAGCAGGTCTTTTATATTCCCCGTAAGTGGATCGAAACCAATATATTAACTCCTCCCAAGTAGATAGGATATTAGGAGGAAGGTCAAAGAAGTCAACCGTTGCCTTTCCTTCCAAGGAATTGACGAACACGCACATGCAGGTGTCATTGTCGTTGGCCCCTATGTTATGACAAGCATTAGAAAATTCCACTAGCTATTCATTGGTACTAACAATATTATTCCCCGAAAACTTGGGCAGGTGCTCTTTAAAATTTGGAAGTGGATGGGCAGCAGGTGCTAGGTTAAGGGGAGAGGACACATGCCACGGTGTGGTTGTGGCGTCTTCTTCGAACTAAAAAAGTCCATACTTTTTGATGAATTTGGTGGGATTTGTGGTGGATTGGACAGGGATATGGTGGCTATATAATATTACAATCATTGATGACGATGAATATTGAGAAGATGAAGCATTTCCAGTGCCACTAAAGCCTCCAATGGATGTCATCCTGTGGGTGATAGGTGAGGGAAAGAAAAACAAGTTGGATGAATTAGATAAAGTCCTCCTTAGAGTACCTTGTTGGATAGATAGCACTAAGTTTCTTCTTCCTATTTCAGCAATAGGATTGATTTCAGGTGAGAAGCCTCTTCTTCTTCTAGAAGCACGAGAATCTAAGGACATGAAAGAAAGGCCAAAAATGAAGAAACAAAAGGTTATTGCTGATTTCTAGGATGCCTATGTCTAGATTCCAATTATTCCTAAACACTAATATCTCGTTCAATTGCTTCCCAAGAACGGTTAAGCTCAACACGGGTCCTGGCAGTGTCTAAAATATTATGGAACGAGTTCAAAGTAATGTTGGTCTAGTCTTGGAGACCGGGCTCAAGATTGGGCTGCCTTGCAACATGAATAGTCATTAAAAGAAAAATAATCAAAGAATCAATATCAGAAAAAGAAAGATGTATCGATGAGAATCGATTATAAAATTTAATCGAATAGATATCAAGGATCTCCCGAGTATGGTTGCCAAATAAATGTTGAGGAAAATATATGAAATGATCTTACTCAAGCATTTTCAGACTTTACTTGGCTAAATCAAAGTAGACGGAATATCACCCTATGTTTATATCGAACAAAAATAACATCCTAACTCACAAGTATTAATTACGAGTGCTTAGGCTAGTCTTTTATCAACAAAAAGATTGTTGGAAATTCACTTTTCATATAATTTTCTGAATATAACAGTTGCTGAAATAAATGTAAAAACAGAAGTAAAGACACCAAGATGATAATCAAGACAGATGAGACATAAAGTAATCCTTTATTTCATTCCAATTTACCAAAGAGACATTTTCTTTAGAAAATCTCATACAAAAATATTGGACCAAAGTCAAACTTAGACATCCCCGATGGAACATACAAAAGGACCTCTGAAAGAAAACCAAAACCGAACTCTAAAAGATGGATCGGCTTGCCATCGATTGTTTCCCACTCAACTCTACACAATAGCCTTTATTAGTTATGAAAACTAATTCACAAATAAACAAGTCTACATAGACTATCAAAGATAGATCAACACCTCTGAAAAACAAGTGTCTAAATGATTTGATTCAGCCCTGAATATTGTTGTCTACAATAAGACCATGCTATCATAAAAGAGCATTAGGCTTGTTATGAATATATGAATGAATGAAAATTTATCTATCTCAACATAAACTCAAAGAACAAACCTTAGTATGCTTATGCTTCTATCCTCCTCTTGTTCCGCCCTTTCCTTTTGCTTTTAACAAATTAGAATTGGTTGAAGTAGTTGAACCAACTCATTAGTTAAGTTAATTAAAAGACTCAACTAACTTTTGTTAGGGGGAAGAGTAATAATTATAATAAGGGTCATAAATAAATAATAACTTGTAGGTGGGACCCCTTGTGACTCCCTTTAGTTCATAACAATCATAACATAACCATTAGTTACACAAAACACACCTCCTTGTGTCTCCCATCAACATATTCACTTTTGGCAATTTAAGCTCATGAAATTTGAAATTATTTAAAAAATAATAAGCATATATCCAAAATAAAACATGTTGTTCAAATATCCTTGAAGTCAATTGTCATAAAACAATAGATAAAATAAAAACTCAAAAACCATATTTCCCAGTCTGCGATGCAACCCTTTCTTGGTTGTTGTTGTCGCCTCTTGATTTTCCTGAATTTGCCTTTGGCTGTGAAGAGCCTTTAGGCCTAATCTCGCTAATCACGTGGGAACAATCATCCCTCAAATGCATCCGGGAAGACACGGATTTGCCAGATCCATTGGAGGGTGAGGAAGGGGCAGCAGTGGCTTTTCCTTTATCAAGTGCATGGTGGGCCTCAGTTTTCAATCTCTTGCTAGCATGGGAGGATTGCACTGGAAAGTGGTTAGGGGCAGCTTGGGCAATGGGGTTAATAGGCGGAGGAGCAGGCAAGGACAAGTTGGGCCAGCCACGATGTTGGGAGACTACCGGGTGGACAATCTCCTGCCATCCATCATTTTCAGGGACTTCGGGTTGTAATGATACATGAGGAGGTACAAGGATACTAAGAGCTTGCAGGGCTTGGAAAGGAGGCCTTTCAGGCCTATATTGGACTATTCCCTACCCAATCCAATTGAAGAATCCGACATGAAACAATTGACCAAGCTCTTGTGGATCAACGTCAAAATGTATGAAGAACCTGGGCCTTCTTGGAACTCGATTCCAGTTACCTCTACCTCTGTTTCCACGACCATGGCTACCTCGACTGAAAAAACTCATCCTGCATGCGTGATTAATTAGCAAATAGTCTTTTAAATAACCATACATGACAACTCTTAAAAATATGAAATATATTTGGCTCAACAATGTATCGGACTCATGCAATCCAATCCATACAATTTTTTTTACTATTAATCAATGAGCAGGGAGTGCAAAAGGGTTATAGGATATGTGAGGGGTTTGTATTTAGTGAAAATATGATATAATGAGGGGGGAAAAGACATGGTCATCGCTTAATGACAACAAAAATCAACTGAAAGGCAAACCAATAAAACATAACTATAATCCACACAAGACATTGCCACTTTCAACTGCCTTAACACCAAAATTCTCTTGACTGTAATCAATCTCAGAGCAGGGAGTGAAAAAATGAAATGGGGAGGTGATGGGATTTGTAATTAGAGGAAAATGAAATCATGGAAGGGAAGAAAGACAATTACTGTTCATGAAATTAATTAACTGATCCATAAAACACTCTACAAAAAGAGATGCATCAACCATCAATCATTTTGACCAAATAACAATTTCTGTGCATTTAACTAGTTCTCTGTTCATAATCAAATATCCAATACAGTGCCACCACAAGACAATATGCATTTCACACAATATGTAAAGAGTATTTCGTTTCTTTCATTTATATACTTTTCAACTTATAACATTAACCATTCCACTCTGTTCACTATCAAAATTGACCACTGCCCATGCATTTCTCCAATCCACAACTACACTCAAAAGTCATGTTTTCAAATTAACAATGAAGTCACCATCACTACAATCGGGCCTATCAAAAAATGCAATGATATTTGTTGACATATATAGGCAGTGACCAAATAACCAAGATCAAATTGCAACACTCGAATTGATATTTAAACATACAACCAACAACCACCATTTAGACACAATCTATGCACAAGGTAACTCGCCCAGGCAATGTAATTCTGCTACTGTAAAAAAAAACAATTCAATGTGGATTAAAGATCTTGGCCATCCATCCAACATGACAAGGCCTCGACAACATTCCCTTTATAACAAATGATCGATCACAACAAATAAGCATGATTAAAACTCTGTGAAACCCAAGGTATCAATACTATACACAGTGCACAGCCACAAAAAAAAACACGATGCAATATCTCCATTTTACAAAACCAAACACACAGTCATGACAATAACTCAATTCATTGTGCCGAGTCACCAACCTAACACGATATTACTTCGATTTATTCCAATCATGATCAACTATGTTGTGCAAATTTAGGCTTAAACAATCGAACAATCATAAGGATATAGTATCCACAATCATCTAATTCAATAATCAGTCGGCCCCAAAGAAAACCACAATTACCATGCCCATTATTTCATTTTGCAAAAACAATACACACACAACGCGACATGTGTGAGAAACATCAAGCATTTGAAACCAATTCCAACTAGACATTTAAACAATCCTTAACGCGAAAATACCAGTGACTGTGTACCAAACAACAATTCTCCACTGCCTAACAAGCTATGACAACAACACATACCCACACATCCAATCGAATCGGGGCAGCCCTCTTCTTTAAATAATACCAAGTTATTAACATAAGGAGGGTGATTGTATAATTCAAAAGAGTAATTGGTAATGTAGGGTTTACCATTGTAATAACAGAGTCAGTGACTATATACCCACCAAAACGACTTTCACACGACCAACTAGGCGGCCCTGTGCTAAAAAAAGTCGACAACCATCCAACAATAACCAAGTCGTAAAGCCAACAGTCCAGACTGGTCTTCTCGATCAATCTTCATACTAGAGGGACAAGGTTTATTTCGTATCCAACACAGGGAGAGCAGAGCCACTCCTTGTAATGGAAAAAACTCTAAGGCCACGGTGCATATAGGAAGAACCACGACTCATTTGTGGACGGGCACAAATCCATGATAGGGGCCATAAACAGAAGGTAGGGATCTAGTTCGACTTAGCAAAGGTTATTTAATGCATGCAGGGTATAACCCTCGTGCTCTTCGATCAAAGAACCATAGCACAGAGGTGAAGACAAGGTCGAGTAAGAACATGAGAACCCATTTCATGGCCTTTAGTGGTGGAATTAACCAACGCCAAGGTGAACAAAACACATTGACACAGAAAGCCTTCAACCATTGAACCCATGAAATTCCAAGGCTAGATTTAGTGGCAATGCGTAAAGATAGCTATCCACCCAAGACTTAAACAAAAACCATCCACTTAAACCAACAAGGATAATAGAGAGCTACCACCCAGGATGACCAATAACTTCTACGAATTCAATATTATTGCAAGAAGAAACATTCATTCAATTTTACACAGTTGCAACACTTAAGGAAAACACAAACCAATACACTTGAGCCATTAATCATTTCATAACCATAGCATAGTCACGAATGGACAAAAAAGACATACCTGTAATTGAATTCCTTTATAATGTGAGCTGGCCGAGTAGTTCCTCCCTGCTAAGAAATCAGAGCATGACCACAACAACAAGATCAGACAATAGATCGACTAGGGTGGCGGCTAACGAGAGGAGTAAAGGTGACGTGCAGTAAATGCACGTTGCCTCCACCCACAATTCATTAATTCAACAATACATGCCAATGATTCCTCCATTAACACCATCAATCAACCCATGTATCGAGACCATCACCACATTAAAAACCAATAGCGCGAATTATGCCATAACATAATTCAAGTCCCATATAATTCACCCATTCGCATAACCAATAGCACTATTACCTTGCCAAATGTGCCACCAACATTTCATACCATATGTGTACTAACTTTATAACCCAATCAAAATTTCATATTCATTCACTTGCTAGCTAGGGTTTTAACAATAATCGTTAAGTTTTCTCATCCATGTAGTATAGTTTAGGATAGATTTAAATTCTTCCCCTTTTCAATTGTTTCCCATTTCCTTCCAATTGTTCGCATGTAGTATTGCAGAATTAGGTCCCTCTTCTTTGCATTTGTTATAGTATTTTTTCTCTCTCAAAGCTGCCCTTCATGTAATTTCACTAACATGTTTGTTGTGCAGGTGCGATAAGAACATATAGCAATGACATTAATGGATAGCATAGGCTGTAGTAACACAAGACATCGATATTTCATAACTTAAACCATAACCAATAAAAAAAATCTCATCAACTAGGTAAGCCTCGTCGCACATCACGACAACATAAAAAATGAACAGATCTGATCTCCAATAGTTCAAGGGGGTCCCACCTAGTAGTATTATTTAGTTTTTTTATAATAATAGGCTTTAGCAACACTTTGTGGGAAAAACTTCGTTGACAATTTCAATCGTAAACACACCTCTTTAACTTGGGTGAATTTAATGGAAATATTAGTCATTACACTCTTTAACTTATTCTAAACAAAAAAGTGGATCATATCACACAAAAATGATCACTTATTGTGTTTTGACACTACTATCTTGAACTTGGAATAACTAGACATCTACTAGTGCAAAATACTTCTACTATCTAAACTGGAGTGAAAAATCCTTAGGAAAATTATTGTGACAAAGGAGAATGACTGGAAGTGTGCATTGATACCCACGTGCCTTCTAGCTGGAGACTAACTGGGAGATAAATTTTCTTAGCTAGAACCTTCCTCAGATTCCTCCTTCCTAACAACAACATTCCACTTCATATGATCTCCTTCAAGAAGAAGCAAGTCTCTTGATGTTTTCTTTGCAATTTCTGATACTTTTTCTACAGTTTGGAATGTTGTTTTTCCAATTCTTGGTTTTGTTGTTGCAAAGTTTGAAATTTTAGCCTTATTGATTGCACCTGATGGTTGTCCTTTACAGCTTCATCAAATTCTTCTTTTGGTTTGATCAATACCTCCTTCTTTCCTTTTTCTTTAAATATCTTCTCTTCATCCATGATGACTTTGTTGTGATCAACCAACATTTTGCTTCTCTTGGACCTCATTTCATACCTATGTTTTATTTTAGGTCCTCTTCTATTTGCTTCCTTCATATTCTCCTACACTTTTGATATGCTATCCTTGATTTATGTTTTGGTTTCCTCTAAATATTTCTTGGAGGGTACCTCTGCATGTGGGGAGATGTGATTAGAATCCTTCTCAGGATTTGGGCCAAAGCCCCCTACATCTTGTTGTAAGATTGAATCTACAAGGTACTCTCTTTTGAAAGTTGCAAGTTGCACTCCTGAAGCTTCATCCTTGCATAATTACAATTTTCCTTTATCCCCTGTCATCTTTTTCAGTGTATGGACAACCATTTCTTCCTTGGTGGAAAATTCAGGGCTGGCTTAAAAAGAGCCTTGGAGTTCAATCTCAATTGGTTTGTAATTATGATTTTCCTATTTGTCTTGTTGGGCATCCCAATTCTTTGATTCCATTTCCTTTTCTTTCTTTTATTATCCTCATGGGATTCCTTGAGTAAGGTTTCCACAGGGATAAAATCTGCTCTAAAGATTTCTGGATTGTGTTGTTTTTCTTTCATTTTCCCTCTCATTTTGGGCAACTTACCCTGCTTTTTGGTTGGAGTTACATGTGTATATTTAACATTTCTTGGTGAAAAAGGAATCTCTAGAATATCTTGTGCTTGTTTTTGTATACTAGAACACATTTTACTTTTATTTTCCCTTTGTTTTGTAGTGGAGAACCTCAACTGCATTTGAGGAGATTCCTCTTTCATTATGGTCGTTGACCTGTTTGTACTTGATGGGGTACATTTAGTTTTGAGAGGCCTTTTCTTGTTTGTTGGTTGCCATGATATCTTCGATGAGCTGCCATATTAGGGGGGAACCTTATCCTATGTGCCATCCTCATCTCCTTTATCATCAATTTGTGTATCAGTATGCTTGTATTGATCTTATAAGCCTATATATCATAGAAAGTAATTCCAATACATTTCAATTTCGTCCAGCGCGAAGAGCACCATAATTTTGATCAAAACCTAATGATATAGGCTTCTGTGGCCAGGCTTGGGAGGGCCCTGAACCCTTATGGTCATTTTAGTGAGGCTTTTGAGCAAATAAATGGACAAATTCAACTCTTTATCACCGCTGAGGTGCATGAGAAAACACAAATGGTAACAATGTATGCTTGTGAATCGGCCCTCACCTGTAATGTATCGTTGAACAACCATGAGAGGACCCTTAAATTCTTATTTTATCCATGTGACAAGAATCCCCTAGCTCCAGTCTAGATTTTGGTGCTTTGTCACCAAAAATTTGTTACAGAGTTCAGGGTTTGCCTTCCCATTTTTAAACCACCTTTCCCTGCAAACTGGGAGAGCGCATGATGCCATGATAAAATACTCTATAACATGAATACAAGTGTCCCCAATATGGGTTTGAAACCCTTAAAATTTTTGTGAAAACTTCATGGCCACACCTGTATGGTATCCCTCGAATGAACATATGAAGTCATACCACTCTGCCTTGAAAAACATGTCTTTGAGTTCTAAGATGACCTCGAACAACTAGAGCCCCTATGGCTCAAGTCTATTAAGATGCCATCAATATTGGGGGAATACCATGTTGCATTGATCACTTGAGTGACGAACGGATGTTGAACCTTAATTCCCTGAGACTGTAGAACATGAGCTGATCGTGACCTTAATTTTGATGAAGTTGCACCTGAAACTATAATTGTCTGTAGCCTCTTGTGATGATGAAAATCACAGGTGAAGTTTACACGATTCTAACACAACCTTAACACGAGATGAGTGATGATGAACTCATAAATGAATTTTGTGTACTGGGGTTCTCATGATCATGCATGCACATGTATGTGCTAACTCTGCACTTTTTAAATATTTGAATTTATTTTTTAACGATAAAATAATTAAAACAACACGCTTTTTCCCTGTTTGCAAGAACATGCTTGTTCTTTCAATCAACATTTTTTTAACTAAAAAGGCACTGCAAACCTGGTATAAGCTCAATAAAGTAGTACAAGATGAAAATATGTTGCTAACCCAAATCAAAATGTGCAACAATATTTCAAGACAACAATCAAATGGTGAAAAAAATAATAGAGGGGAAAAACAACTCAACCTGACGCATAAACCATGGAGAAGCATTTAAACATAAAAATCAAGCTTCAAGAGGATGTATAGGTGAATGAAGGGTAAGGGTAGGGATGCAAACCTAAGTTCCAACATTGGCTCCAACTAGGGATAAAACTTCCCTTTGAGGTGCTAAG
>ML819227.1:0-15315 GCA_009831015.1 Picea engelmannii
ACAAAAATATGAAAAAATGAGATTGTGAAGCTTGTGAGAGTTATGGGGACCTGACATAACCATCATCTTAGACCGAAGTTCTCCATCCTCCCGACAATTTTCCTTCCGTTCCATATTTTCTCCATCTGAAGGATGTAAAATGAGTGTGTTAAAGCTACCTCCTTGATCTCTTAATAAAGTGAAGATAATCTTTTCATTCCCTGGAAACTTTTTGAGATATGAATACTCCAACCAATATGCAACCCTATCATAATACATGCAATTACTAACATGGGATTGTTCGAAAAAATTCACATATGAAAAATATTACTGATGAGAATAAAGTATTAGACTATCAAGGAAAGAATCTTGTAAAAAGGTCAGATCAAGATGGAGATAATTTATCATGATTCTTGATCAGAAAAGTAATGTCTCATTCTCTTTAAACTTTTCATTGAGCTTAAATACTTCAAGATTAACTATTTGAGGTGGACTAAATGGAATGACCAACATTTTTGAATAATCATCATTGGTAATAATATTTGGCCGATTATACCTTTCAACCTCAAATAATTGATCATGGAAAAATCTAGATTCTTATTTAATCCCAAATTGAGATGAATCAATGGAAGATGCAATTTGAAACTCTTTCAAATCATTTTTTGATTTATCCACGGATAATTGATGAGAATACAAATTGATATGTTCATGGGTAGAATTATTTTCCTCTTTATCTTCTATTCGGTAATCTCTTTGTACTTGATTATATAATGTTAAATTCTCTCCAAGACAATATGGAACATGCAATTGTACAACATTAGGATAAAAAATATCGGGGTACAAAGAATAATATATAGAAGAATTGAGGAGACAAAATGCATCTCTTGAAATGATAGGTATATACGTTTTGAAATATGGTTTTGTTCCCTCTCCTTGTATAAACTGATCAACCTTTGTTGTATTCGCTTTTAAAGAATACGATACAGTTTCTAAGAGACAATTTGGTTCATTATGTAAGGGAAAATTTGAGAGAAAATCACTAGAGATAGAAGGTTTATTAATAGTTTGCCTAATGATTTTGTCTCCCACTGATTGATCATGGATTTGTTCAACTAAATTAGGGGAATATTTATCGTCCACATGATTATCAACTTCACATTCGGCCTCTTTTACTTTAGAAACTGTTATAAAATCTATGAGAGTGGGACAACTGTCATCTTTTAAGGTAAAGGTTCCTTCTTCGACAGGAGGAGACATTGTTTTCAAAGAATGATTAGATGTGACAGTTGCATTATGTGGTTCATGATTTGCCAAAATGAAATAAGTCAACAAAAATTGTGGTGCTTCAAAATCTTCAAGATCAACATGAAAATTTGAACCATCTTGAGATTGAGTGTTAGTGCTCAATTTAGATTGGTTAACAATTAATTGATCTTGCTTGTCTAAGAGAGAAACGAGATATTCGAACCATTCATTAATAAGCGGCATTTCTTTCAAAGGGAATCTTATACCAACATGAATGAACCTAATTGCAAAATCATTGAATGATTCACCATTTTATTTCCTTAAGAAACTTAATTCTTCACTTAATTTATCATAATCATAGTTGCTAAAATCTGATAAAAACTCAAATACAAACTCAAACAAAGAATGAATAGAATTATCCCGAAAATATTCAAACCAAACCTTAACCCGACCTCGAAAAGTGAAAGCGAAGAATCTATATGTAACATTAGAATCGGTGATCTTATGACTTAAACACTTATAAAAAAAATTAGAAATATGGTCTACTGCATATGTGTTCCCTTCACCATCAAAGGTGAGTTCCGAAAAGAGATCAGTTGTCTTGTTGGAAATAACTGGTAGTGAGACATTAAAAGCATGTTCCGACACAGTGATTTGGGTAGAAGCCATTAAGAATTTAAAGAAATTGACTCCAAATAGTTATTCTTCCTTGTAGTGCATTATAAGATGATACATAAGAAGGATTTATAAATATGGAATTATGAAAATCTCAGGGGTGAAACATTTAATCATTAAATCGACCTCGGCCCTCCTTCTAGCTCCATTTGTTGATGAGTGAAATTGACAATCCATTAACTGGAAGAGCGAGTCCGGTCCGGGGTTGTCTAAATAACCTAAGCCGTTTTGTGTAAATCGTTCTAACAGGTTTAATGGCTCTGTTAGACAATCTAAGAATCCTAAAAGAAATGAATAAAAGAGAGAAATAACTAACTAATTACTAAACACACTATATATATGTACATATGTTCAAATGTAACTATAGTAGTTGTATTTAAGAAGAAGATATACAGGTCTCGTTTATTTATATGATTTACAAGATGCAAGTTTTAATCGAAACTGACGAAAGTCGATGTGCAAAATGATTTCTTCTAGGAAGTAGATAAAGAAAGCACATACAAATATTTATTGTTTTTCTTTTATAAATTTAAATAATCTTGCAAAAAAATCTAATGAAACATGAACATGTGGATAGTCAAAGCTGAACCATACATTCTAGCTTCAATGATATATAAATGACAGAAAAATACAAAGAAGTTATCCTGCCAGTGAATTAGTGAAGTGTATCCAAGCATCTGCATGAGTGGTGAACATCCGACTTCGATGTCCAAGAGAGAAATCTGCAATGAACCTTATGATTGTTCTAAATAAATTCAGAACATGTATTGACAGCTTAGGTTTTAATGACAGAAAAGGAAACACAAACATAAACCTCTGATCTCATAATTATACATGATTACAACAAGATAAATCTGGAAGCAATCTATGCATTTTATCATTCAATTTAAAACTCAAAGATAAATCCCATTATTTAAATCGAAGATATAATCACATCATTTGTATTTTGATGAAGCAAATGATAGATGATATTTATAATATAAACCTCTTACACATCATAGATCATTTAATCTAAAGATATCAGACCTGCACATGTAACATGATTAAAAAAACATAAATAACAACATTATAAACAAAAGGTGAAAGAAAAAATGCATATATTCCGTTGTATTAAGTTTTTGGAATCACTTGCCCATTCTGTAGTCCTGGAAGAATTTTTTTAGATAATAGACTTTAAAGATTGGAAAAATTAATACATAAATGATAATAATTAACCATGTATTGATAAAATAGACTAAATCTAATTAAATCAATGCATAATCAATTATTCAAAGAATATGAATATATTATAATGAAAATAAAACCATTTTACTCACAGGACAACTGCCATTAAGCAACCTGGAATTCCATATTCTTCTTTAAAAATATTCGTCCATTCTCCCAAAGATTCCAGCCATCCATTACTCCATTTGAAAATAAATAAAAAGTTTACAAATGCAATAATATACAAAAGAGAAAGGATTAAAATCCTCCTCTCCAATTCTTCTATCCCCATGGCTCTAAACTTTCTCATATATTTATACGATGAATAAACAGTCTGGGCGTCACTATTAATTTTCGCCACCTGAAATTTGCCTCATAAAAAGACATCAATATCTCTCAAATCATACATTTGTTTGGGAAAATATCTATGCAAAAGGTAAATGGTCCCATTTTGGTTTTGGGTTTTCAACCGTTTCTTCAAATTCCTCACAGTTTGGCTGCAATCAGTTCTGCAAAATCGTCTGTCTGATCTTGACGCCTTTCCAAATTTTATCTATTGTTGCTCATAAAATTATTTGTAGCAATCCAAAATTATTTTTGGATCAATCATCTTGAACGTATTTGTATAATAAAATCAATCCATTATCATATCCGTATCAAATATTTGATAATAGAAACCTGTGAAACAAAAAGAAACCTAAATTAATAACCTAAGAATTAATAACCAAAAAATTGTGAATAAAACAAAATCTAGAAAAATAAAAAATGAATTTAAACTAACTATAACTTATAAACAAACATTGTTTATAATTTGTTTTCAAATATGATCTAGAAGCTTCAAGTTAATGGAGAAAAAATATTAATTTTATTCTTTTACAAAATCAAACAAATGATAGATAATTCTTTTATTATTATTATTTTAAAATGAGATGCAAAATGAAAAAAGAATTTAATTAATTAATATCACCAAATGATTTCATAAAAATGAGAAACTAATCAAGATATTATTTGATGAAGTATTGAACCCATTATTCAAAATATTCAAACTTGCTAATGAGCAAAAGAAATAATACATAATCATAATTTAAACGAAAGTAAAGAGTTGATAAAAATTAACGTTTTTATTTAAATTGAGATTTCTATGCTCGTTTCTAAATTTTGACGTATACGCTTGTAATGAATGTCTCATACTATAGTGAATGTCTTAATTTTGTCTCAAAGCAAGCCAAGGTATGGAACTATTTGAAAAGGTTGATTTTGTAGCTCATTATAATTATCAAGATTCTAACGGGGGCCCTTTAAATTTTGTAAAAATATAGGGGGAGTTGTTGGGCCCAACAAAGCGGTACATGAAAAAGACCCTATGAATAGAAGCCAATGATTGAAACTGTTGACAAAGGTGAGGAAACCGCCAATAAGGCTAATGGAATCCAAGACATTGCACGAATCCCAAAGTGTGAATATATGTCTTGTTGTCGAACACAAGGGAAACCACCCAGTCAACGACCCATGACAAAATGCCGATTGTTGGGTTCAAGGTGACCTACCAATGATGAAAGTAGGGCCAGGGTGCATCATAAGACCAAAGTATTATGTGATTATGAGACAAACTGAGGGTATGGCTGACATGCAAAGTCAATATTTCTGAGGAGTGGCCGACACAGGTTGATATAGTTCCTTTGAACAAGAAAATGAGACATATGCTGGACTCTGACAGCATAGAATTAATGATGAGATAACTAGATGAAAGAGGCATCCATAATGTTCTCTATAGTGACTGGAATATTAACCAGTCGGTAGAGAAAATTATGTAACGAGATCAACTTCCTAAGGCCATGCTAAACCCAAAATTATGATGATGCAAGGACTCAATAAATTTTTTCTCTATTCAAAGGCCACACGACTGTTTCCAATTACAATATAGTACTCCCTTCCCACCCGTCTTTTTTTTTTTTTTCATAACAAGTGAATGCTATGATACAAAGGAGGGAATGAGTGTTGCAAGTAAGAAAAACTAGTTCTAGTAGTGGAATGTACCTATGCTCAATGCAAGGAAATGCGTGCGAGAGATGGACACTCGGGGTGATATTCCTTCCAGGGTATAGGGTGTCAAATTGTGAAGGATATAAACAAGGCTCTACTTGTTTGAGGATGCAAACTGCTTGGGACATGATTTATAACGCAAAGTGAGAATCGGCTAAAGGCTCAATATTGCAAGAAAGGGCATGAGATGCAATCACAATTTAATGAAAAAAAATGTCCTTTTTTATATCTATTAGTCTACTTGGTGTGAAAAAGGAGTAAACTTGTGCCAAATAGACGCCTTTTCAAATCCAATTTACGAGTGTGAAAAATACAAGTTCACTCAGCGATCTTTTCCATTTTTGATAGCGAGTCAGAAAAGATCTTAGCTAAGACTCATGATATTTGAAATCCAATTTTAACTAGTGTGAAAGGGACAAATCACTCGGCGATATTTTCAATTTTTAATAACGAGTTGGAAAAGAGATTAACAAAGACTCTTTTTTTGGGAGTCCGCGGGTAATAAGGTTTTGTGTGCATGAATGAGAAATGAGGCTCATTGTTAAGTCATGTATTGAATTCTAATGGACTCTTGTTCCTAACAAAAAATCTCGGCATGGGCACTGAATGACAAAGAGGTTCTAACTAGGGTACCTATGTTTGGTAAGTCTCTACCATTTATTAACGATGTTATGATAGCAGATGGAGGTTAATGCGTCGCAATAAATGGGTTCGTACATAATGCGTAAAAAGTGGTAATTGAAGGATAATGCAAAAACAAACGATGTAGTGAATACCTATCCAATATGCTAGGTTATGAATATACCTGCCTGAGGAGATGAACATCCAACCATGATGTTGAAATCTATAAGAAAATTTAGTCGAAACTACAAAAAACATCTTAAAACCATTTTTGAATTAGTCCATTAGACAAAATAATAGCATAAAACTATATCAAATGGGTAAAAATGTTTTATAAATAGTAATAAAATCAAAATTTACTATGTCATTTTCATTTTTACCCAAAATAATGCAATTTGGACTGACATACCTCCTGAATTCAAACGATGATCGTGGGAGCAATAGGAAACATAATCGCAAACCGTCTGCACCAGGTAACTCTTCATCCCATCCTCTTCAAATTCAATGGTTAAAATTTTTAATTACACTCCATTTTTTTAGTTTTTAAGGGTGCAAATTGCGTTTTTCGGTATACACGAGTTTCTACAAATATGTCGCATATACAACCAGATATATACCCCTGTGTGAACTACAGGGAGCATATATCAGACCCTACCCGGGTCTGTTCAAGAGAAAAGGGTGTATATACACCTCTTGCAATGGGACAACGAGCGTGTATACGCGACAGTCAGGGAAAAAAAAGGCTAGGCAAGGGTAGAAGGATGAACAACTCAGACCCAGAGTGAACAAACTCTGTCCAACTGTGATATGACAAGAAACACAAAGGAAAAAGAGAAATGTAAGAAGAAAAAATACTTCAACACTTAGAAGGGAGATCTATCCCCAGTGGAGTCGCCAATTCTGTTACAAGGAAAAAACTCTCTATGGCCAAGGGTAAACCACAATAGACAGGTATGACTACAGAAATCAACTCAATTCCAACATGTGCTATATAAACTAATGTGCAATATGAGGAAGAAGCCTACCTTGATCCAATCATTTGATGTCGTTCCACCATTGAGCACTTTGACCCAAATCTTTACACCTGCAAGAAGTTGTCAACAAACAAGCGATGCAAGTATATAGTGACAATATATAAAATGAGTTAGCACATTAGATAGCACAATGCATTAATAAACATTACAAACATGCCCATGGATAATAATCATATATTTTCAAGATATCGATAGGACGGGAAATGAGTATTTCTATTAATAATTGATCAACGAAAGTATCAACATTACAGAATTCCATGTTGGCATGGTTCGAAACCAAGAAACCAAGTTCCTTCCAACTGGGTCTCCACCACTTCAATACTTCATCAAAGGCAAGATCATAGAAAAGAGGTAATGAGGTCCTCTCGACAATAAGGAAATAGCTTGGGGGTTGAACACTGTGTTCAAACTTGAGGGACAAAGGGATGTAGACTCAATATGAAGTAATAGCTCCAGAGTAACTTTGCTCTCAAAGTTGAATGATTTCTCCTCTTTTTTCATAGCTCGAAATTGTTCCCTTATAGCCTCCAGAATGCAATTGAAGGGAAAAGTCAGAACGTTTCCAGTATATGGAAGGCCAATGATTAGATATCTCTTGTCGTGACATGGAAACCTGACTTGATTTTGTATTTTCTGGCACAAATTCCAATATACATGAGTTGTAGTGGATAAACAAGTGTATACGCATCTTGCAAAGAAGTTAGGGAGCATATATGTGGAAAAATATATATTTTTGTCTCTGGATTTATCAAAAAGGTGTTGATAAGTCTACATAGAGAAATGGAAAAAGGACCTTTGTGCAAGATAGCAATGGTGAGGCAAATCTTGCTATAACATAGTCTTATGAGTCTTGGTATGATAACTGGTTCAATTGATTGTTCTATATTTTCTTTCTTTCTTGGAATATTCATTTTCTTCCTCGTGTACCTCTTCAACTTTGGGGTCTATAGAGTATTCTATAGATTCCATTCCCTTCCTTATTGAATATTCCAACTTCTTCCGTTCATCATAACAATGTAGATGGACAAACAAGGATACTCAAAGCTTGTTTTTGAAGAAGACTTCTTCTAGATTCAAACTTAACACGTGCTTCTTATCATGACTACTACTTCCAATGAATATCATTCACAAATACTTCATAATTTTCACGTATTCTTTAATGGATCATATCATTGTGATTTAACTCCTTCCTAATCCCTAATTCATGCCAGAATGAGAAATATGCATGTTATTCTTTAGGAGTTGTGCAATCATCTCCCTCCATCACAGAGAGTTCATGCTTTCGTCACAATCCTTCTTGCTTTTTGTAAATTGTCACAAGTATATTCTAGTTTCCTCTTGATTACTGACTTCTTTTTGGTCCAACTCCTTCTAGATCTATTCAATTTTGGTTCTGATTGCGGAAGGTGTTACTTATATACTATTTTAAAATATTCCATAGGGATTGTCACCAAAATTTGTTAACGTACTTCATCCTTTTCAAATACATTACTAGTAGTCATTATAATCGAAATCCTTATCTTGTTCTTATTCCATGTTGTTTTCATTGATACTGGTCATCTTACCTTTCAAGAAATATATATACATGATATGTATAGGAACTATGTAAACATGGTATGCACAAGGACTATGTTATAGAATAATATTGTTACCTTGACTAGAAGAAAAAGTCCTCTTCATCCTGCTTGACTTTCTTTGAGGGTTCCTTTTCTTTGAAAACTGTTGCTTCGTGTGTTTGATTCCTTTTATTTAAATCAGGTCAATGGTTCTTGTAGTGACCATATTTTTTTACAGTTGAAGCATTGTATTTTTGACATATCTTTTTCTTGATTTGGTTTCTTCCTTGAGACAAACTTCTTCTTATTCTTGAATTTCTTGAAATTTGTTTTCTAGGCTTCATCATCATCCTTATTTTGGGATTTATATTTTTTACTAATCCTTGATTCTTCTTATGCATAACAAGTCAAAATTTCTTTAAAAGTGGGATACTTTGTTCTTATGTTCATGTTTGCAGAAAATGCATCCCATGTCTTGGGAATACCATTAAGTATGATATTTACTGGTTCCTTTTCTGAAATGATTTGCTCAATAACTTGTAGTTGATCTCTTAAATAATAGATTATTACAAAGTATGATGTTATGGTGTCATCATAATTCATCTTAAGCTCACAGAGCTCATTCTTCAGACTCATTACTTGTCCAATATTTATGACTAAGAAAAGGTTAGTTAGCACATCGTACCTCTTCTTGGATGAGTCAAGATGCGAAATGTAGGGCAGTAAATGGTCCATTACAAAGTCCATTATGATACTTATAGCGTTGATGTCATTGTCCTTGAACTTCTCCATAACTGTAATGTTTTGAGGTTCCTTTTCTTTTGTTTCTTCAAACTGTGGTTCTGTGATCTTTCCTTTCACAATATCCAACACATTATTCTTGTAAAGGATGAAGTCAATCCTTGTATTCCATGATCCAAAGTTAGAATCCCATTCTATCTTATTTTCTTACTTCATAGAGTAATTCATTACTGCTTTGACTTGATCAAGTTTTGAATTTGACTTGGTCAACCTTTGACTTTGAACAAAAACTAAAACTTCATTCCTTTCCTTGATGAGAGTACCGGGAGGTGCGCTATGATATGGCGCACTAGTTCATCTATGAATTAGGTCAAGTTATTCACTTAAGGTGCCTAAACAAAAGGGTTAGGGTTTCATTGTTGTAGCAAAACTATGATAGAAACTCAGAAAATCATCTCAATATACCTTCCAGTGGTTAGACTATTCAAAGATAGTGTGGTCCCATAACCTATTAGAATAATAGGTATGCTCATTTCACCATAGACAATATAGCAATATTGTCACCCAAGCATAGGCACAAAGGCCACCCCTCAGCACCTTAACCTTGACGTACATATTAATTCTGGAAGAAAATCCTATAACCAATAGCCAATCAAGGTAGTGTACCTCTCTCCAAGACTAGTGTACCAAGAAAAGAAAAAAAAAGACCAAAAAGAGAGTCCAAACCATAACCAAATCCCAATTTACCATTGCTTCAATTGTAGATCTCCTCTAGTCATGTGCACTACTTGTCCTTAAGCAATTGTGAGAATGAGTGTGTCAAATGAGCTCTAGTGCCCTCTTATTTAGATTCCTCCAAGTGACCTAACTAGGATGAATTCTACTTATGGAGGATAATAATTTAATATAAATTATTATCTTGAGTCAACTTGTCTTCTGAGATTATTTCCTAACATTCTAGGGTTTTTCTTGCTTACCAGAATATTATAGTCTCGTCAAAGGTTACACTTAGAGGTTAATACCTCCCGCAACTATCATAATATCAAAAATATTAATACAGAGACATAGTGAATAATAACAGAGATATAGTAAAACTTTGATTCTATTAAATAAGAAATATGTTGAAATTGTAAAATGCAGACTAAAAATAAGCTTTCTAGAATGGTGGTAGCTTATCTCTGAGAAGAGATGTGACGTCTATTCTCATTCACAAGAATATGAGTACAATGAGGCTATAAAGGAATTTTTACAATAATCATTAGTACCAAAACCCTATACATCCAAAAAACTAACATTAATAGGAGATGAAGCGCCAAAATTCATCTAGGCCCCCGTTGCGGTAAGTTGGTACATCAACTTCCCGAGGTCATAGCCTTTGCATACGATCTTTGTTTAGGGTGCAAGATAGCTCATTGGAAACATATTGACAATGATATTAATTTTATAGTATCAATCAAAGCCTTTGGATTTCATTGAGGTGTTTGGTCACGAAAAAAGGTTGTTTAGGCCCTCAAAATGGCCCCAAAACTTTGGGACCCAAAAAACTGCTAAAAATAGTAAGTTTCCAAAAACCTGTTTTGAGGAAGTTGGAATAGGTGGGTGGACATTTATATCCTCATGGATCACATAGTTACTCCTTTCAATCGACCAATCAATACTATTTTTTTTTTATTCACGAACCTTAATTGAACAAGAGACCATACTAGGTTCTCTTTTCCCATCATCTCCTAGGTCTGTTTAGGAAATGCATTCACATCATACCCCAAGTCCAAGATAAAATTATCCACATCATATTCCCCTATTTGTGAAATGAATATGGGTTCTCCATTGGTCCTCGTTTTGTGTAGTACCTGATTCACCACCCTTTGTGCGATGGGTGTTTCCCTTCCTTGCGTACACTAATCAATCATCTCATATATCTATATGAAACTTCTCAAGAATTATTTTAGCATGCTTACCTTCCCATTTGGTTTCTCTAGTACAATGTGATCTCTGACATGAGGTGTATATGATTTCATTGCTCCCCAATCCTTTCCAAGTACCTCTTTCCTTTCCCTTTGATATGTCTCATTTTCTTACCGAGTATCAAAGGTTCGCATGGGTCCTGCAAACTTACTTACCCATTTATCAACCTGCTTCCCTCCATTCATCATATCAACTCCTATTATAGCTCCTTTGTGCATAGAGAATATTATTCTTGTCCCTCCATTGTTTTCTTCAACTTATATTTTCTACACATTTTGATTTGGCTTTGGGTTTTGGTTCCCTGTGGCCTACCATTTCGCAACTAGCTGAGGACAATATTATGTCACATGATCCAATTCTCTATAGTATGTGCATTTTGTACATATATTTAGGCAGTCACGAACTAAGTGCTCCAGTTGATTACAATTATAACATATTATCGGTCCCCTTCCTCCTCTACCAAAATTTACCTTGTTCCCTAGAGTAAATCCTCTCTAATTATTATATTATTGACCTCCTCCATTTGTCATAGCATTATCCTCCTGAATCCTGTACATATCTGAAGTATTCTCCCTCATCAAATCGAATGCATGACAATCCTTCTGTTCATGTCCGACCGACTTGAAAAAATTTAAAAACAAGTTCCTTGGTGTACTTTGATACTTCTATAGTAATGGAAATTTAATTGGACGATGTCCCCATTTCTTACATATCTCGCAATACCCCCCTCGTGGTAAAAGATTCGATGCTCCAGTTTCCAAATACTACCCGAATGCTAGACATTTGTCCTTGTGATGACCTTCATTCCTACACTGTGTACACCAAACTTGTTCTTGTTTATCTTTTCCTTATCTAATTTCTTCTAGTTGAATCATCAAAGAAGCCAACTATGTATGAACTTTCACCATCCCTCCACTTTATCCTATAGGGAATGATTCCAATTTCATTGCAATTTCTAGAGTCTTGGGTTGCGATGTAAGATTTTTTTGAATCAATGGCCTATGAATGTGTGGTAGAAGTCCTTCAATAAACCATTCTTGATGTTGTTGATCATGGATCTAGAAATTCATCCTACCCATCAGGTCTTTGAAAATTTGGTCAAAGTCCCATAACGACTATGTTTGCACCTATTTAATCTCCTTCAGTTCTGTAATGTACTATGACTTCGAATTTGGATTCTTAAACTCTTTTAGAAATGCTTGTCTTATCTCTGTTAATGTCCTCTTCTATCCCATAGGTGTGGTACTTTATAGTATCATGTGTCATACTAGCACATGACCTCTAAAAATTGTTGCTAAATGCACAATCTTAACAACCTCATCTTGGACATTCTTAGCAGCCCAAATAGTCTCACAGACAAATAGATGTTATTCTAGGTCCTCTAACCGCACTTCCTGGAATTTAATAAGTATGATGGTGTTGTCTACCCATGCCATGTTTCTTTGTGTAGTCCCTCCTCCTGGTGATGTTGTTTGAATTTGACTCTATTCACTTCTTCCACTGCTATGATTTCTACTACTATCTCCCCCCTTGCTAACTATAAATTCTATTGATAAGTCTTCAACTATTATTTCTGATTGTAGTGATGCACATGGGGTCATGGATTCGACACAAGATACAAATTAATGGATCCTCTATTATAGGAATAAACTGAAACTCCTCTTCCTCTCCTCTTATGTGTGGTATCTCTACTATTTGAATTATTGTGCAAGGTCCTTTCCCCTCTAACTCATTGTGTGACTCTCCTTTATCAACCCAAATATTTTTACTCTTGTACCTCCTTCCTATGCTTAGTTCTCCAAAATATTCTTCTTCCTCCAGTATACCTTCTTTGACTCTCTAAATCTTGAGTCGCTCCCTTCCTTATTCATTTCTTCCTTCTTTCTCTCTTGTCCTCAAATTATCCTCTTGTCCTCCCCTGGTTCCCCTATGTGCATGAAGCCTCTTAGCTGTCGAATTCCATTTTCAAAACGCACTTGTCACACAACAACATATTTATCCATGTACTCAATGATTTCATAAACCTTCTATGTGGACCTTTGAAGAAGTCCCTTTCTACAACACTGTATGACTGGGTACAATATACTATGAAATCTGTAATATATCCTCCTGATATGCTATCCAACTAGAATTCAACTGTGCGAGAAGTGTTATTACTTACAGAATTCAGTTGTCTTACAAACTAAGGATTCCAATTCCTCAGTGCTACATCTTAGTACCCTCCAGTATTCTCCACTAGTATTTCTAACCAGCCTGTCAGGGTAATTGGAAATTCTCCAAACAAAATTTCATGCAACTCTGTGTATACATACCTCTGCATCCAATGTTCGTTACTCATATCAAGTTTTCTATTCTCTTTTCAGGTAAACCCTCATTCCTTCCCTTCTAACCATCCTTAAATTTCCTTCTTATTCAACCTCCAA
Source organism: Picea engelmannii (assembly GCA_009831015.1). Lineage (NCBI taxonomy): Eukaryota > Viridiplantae > Streptophyta > Pinopsida > Pinales > Pinaceae > Picea > Picea engelmannii. The sequence continues at coordinate 13,486 of ML819227.1, forward strand.
AACATTCCATTAATCACAGAATCTGGGTCCCAACAATGAAACACATTGTTGGTGCTTCACACGATTGTAAGACCCTAGGTTCAAACTATATTTGACCAATAAAACCATTTAGACACTGGCCCTTTTGGCATCACCTACATGGGAAGATGAATTCTCACCTGAGGTATCTATTGGGACTACATGAACCAGTTTTTTGCAGTGGTGTAGTAATGGGAGGTTATTATTCTATTCATTCTTAATTATCTATTCTATGCACGTTAGTTTTCAAGTTATCTTCTTTTTTTAATTAGTGAATCTCAGATTCATATTACCATTATATTCCATATTACAACATGAACCCATTACTATAACAATCATAACTAGTGCGCCATGAATACTCATAATACAAATCTACTCTTATATGCATAAATAATTCCTTGTCTAGGATTGTGACAGATGTAGGAAAAATAAAACACTGAGCATGTCTGAAAAAATACAAAATAGAATGAAATTAACCATAAGTTCATATTGATATCTTGTTTTTTTCATGGGCTCTTCTTCCTAATATATGTTTTCCACATTTCCATTTGATCATATAGTGCTAAGATCTGATGGTATAATAATTCATCGAGGGAAGATGGATGCATGGTCATGTTGTCTTTGAGGATCTGCATATCCTTCGATAATGTATCCATGAATTCATGAATCATGGTATGGAATTTGGTTGGTTGTATGTGATATTATTCGATTAATTGCATCATTAATTTGGTAGTTGAATGAGTGAATTCTCATTTGTGGATTATTTTGTTCTGTATTTTATCGACCAGTTCTTTCATTATGAGATTATTTCCAAGCTCTTCTAACTAGGGAATTTGACACCTTTTGATCAATTCTTTTTCCACTTTGTGCAATTGTGTAACATCCCGCTCTGGCGCACTAACAAAACTTATTCTTTGAGGACACTTGCTCGCAAGTGATCTGGATTTTTATGATGATGAACCGCTTAACCTTGATTATGATGCGTTAAGTTATATGACATGATGTTTTACTACATTGATGTAGACAGGTGCTGCTGACTCAGTTTCATTGAGTGTGCAGGGTTTCGGACCTTGAGGATGCAGAGGCATCAGTGGAACTCCCTTGGACTCTGGATTGAGTCAGGGAGTGGGCTGTTTGAGTTGTTTCATTTACAGTCATATTGTGTGGTTTTGATGATATGCTATTGATTTCATGATATGTTGTTGACATGATCTGATATGATGGTTGATGATGCAGGCTGACGATAGCTTGCCGACCAGACCCACATATGGAGTAAAGGGGCCACACACGAGTTCCAGAGAGATTGAGGGAGAGGTGTGACAGCAGCCCTGCCACAGCCTATTAGCACTCTCGCCGTGGCTCGAACTGTAGGTTAACGATTACCTAGTTCGAGAGGATACACGATGCCGTGAGGGCAGACTGCGACAGTCGCTCACGATGATTCTAAGGGGCGCGCAATAATGCGGGGGCCTTATTCCTTAGAGCCCTTAGTCTCCCACAAGTTCACCTGGTGGAGTGTTGACTCCAGGGGTTATAGAGTCTACCAATCCGTCAAGTCACCGAGTGGCACCCTTGGAGCATGTGGTGCATCCTGAAGGGCACGTCGCGGAAAGAAATGCAAATCAGCGAGTGGCACCCTTGGAGCATGTGGTGAATCCTAAAGGGCACATCGTGCAAAGAAATACAAGTCAGCGAGTGGCACCCTTGGAGCACGTGGTGCATCCTGAAGGGCACGTCGCGCAACGGAAGAAAACGAGGCGAGTGGCACCCTTGGAGCACGTAGTGCGTCCTGAAGGGCACGTCGCATGGATG
>ML819227.1:33466-48748 GCA_009831015.1 Picea engelmannii
GGTTTTAAACATGGTAGGAACCAAGTGAGTAAACAATAGTTGCATCTCTAATCCCCAATCAGTATTCTCAACTAACATCGAAGCATCCTTCCTTCCTAACCTACTTCCATCTTCCATCCTATCCTTTCCTCTGTTGGACTAAGATGGAGCATCAATTATATCGACATAACTCCAGATAGAACCCGTAAGAGGAAGTGTCATACATCTCTACCAAGCTTCCCCAACGGGAAACTAGCAGTCATTATCACATGTCTAGGGAAGCGTGACATCAACCATCCCTCTCACGACTCTAGGTTTTGGAGGATAAACGGTGGGAAATACATCCACCCCTCCTCATAGAACTAGGTTCAACACCCTCCATCAAGACATACCGTGCAACTATTGTTCTTAGAGTCACGTCATCAAACATCCACTCTGGGTACGTTGTGCATCCTGTCAAAACCACACTTACCATAGATCATGGTAATATTTTGAATCATAAATTAAATAGTAAGTACAACTTATAGCATACAATATCTTCTTGATGTCTATGACATTCCAGTTACCTCAATACTATAGTTATTTGGTTATCACATAGCTCATCATCATGTAGGTTGGTTCACCAATAACACATATTGATGCAGATACATCACAAATTTATATAAGATTCCATATTTGCATTGGCGCTCAATTAAGAAATGTATTCCTATTTACATCATGCATTGCATCTATTATACATTCACAACATAACTTGAATTGATATAGATGTACCGAACTTACCCATTTTAATTTTCATGTTTAAATAATCAAATAACTATCTTTATCATGAGCATATATCATGTAACATAAAAATAGGTCTAGAGGTACACATCTCAATGTCTAACAAAGTGTAACTGACTCCAAACAAATTCTAAACTTTGAATTATAAATATTAGTAAACAACAATGTTCTAACTACCTAAGGTCAAAATATGGGGCATTACACACACCCACGCTTCAAGGAACTTCGTCCCGAAGTTATGATCATTCACAATATGAGAAGAATTTATGACACAACTTCTATTTATCTTTTGCGATAGCAAACCTTGCGTTATATTGGTCTCATTGGATAATGACTTGACTAAAACATGTCAAGGCTATTAATATATTGATTTCAACTACGCCTATTTAGTAGGCACCTTACTATCTCTTGACTCTATTTTATTACCATTGGTAATTAAATTAATGAAACGACATGCTTCTCTTATAGATTTATTCTTCCTAAGTTGTATATTAAAGTATAGTCTTCTAGTTTGATAGTCAATTAGAATCTTATCTCATTATTGGTTCTTTAGTTAAGTGAATCTTATATTGAGTTCGTTTATAATTTAAGCCAAGCATATAATTCCACCTAGTATATCTTAAAAATTATAACCAATTATCATTGACTTTACTATCACTCTATCTTGAGTGATACAATACATATGCCATCATAAAATTTCCCATGCTTAGGAACATTGACTAATATACTACTAAATGATTTTCATGTGATGTCATCACTTCACAGTTTGTTTTTTCCATTGTCCTAAATATCCCTCTTTTCTTAAGTTGTATAGATTATATCTCAAAGAAGTTAATTGTCTAGTATAGGATTCTCTTTATCATGTCCGAGGAAAATCCTTCTTTCTATCATCAATTCACTATTATAATTATGCCTATATATAAAGGGCATCATTTTGACACGTGGGTTAGTGAACGTTTTATACCAATAATAAATTTACTACAAGAGTTCATTCCAAAATATTTAGTCATTTGTCCTTGAGGTCATATCTTCTCAGCGTTATACTTCTTACATCTCAAAATTATATCCTCTATACCTACATAGTCCTTACTAACTTTGCTATCTAGCTCTTCTCTTGTCCATTTATAGCACTTTCAAGTTGTTTCCCCTACGATGAAAGACTTTTTTAACAATGGGAAGCATGTGTTCATCATTCCTCATACAAATTTATTTATTTACTTATTTATTTTCAAACAGAGTTTCGTCATAGGGAAAAATCCTTGTTAGTGAACAAGTAGTTGCTATACCAATTAATGCATTTCAAGGTGTTTCCTCCCATTTAGATAACTCATCCCTCTTACAATGGACTCATTCATAGTGACTAATAGAAATCGGTTGATATACCATGCCCCGCCTTATGACATAATAAAACACATTGTCATGATACTTCACTTATCATTCTAAACTCAAGTTTTAAATTCACAATGTAGGCTCAATTACAATATAGATTTGAATGTTCATTAGAATGTGTAACTAAACATAAGTACCTACTAAAGTCTTATGTTGTCAATATCGCCATACTAACCTACATAATGATTAAGTACAATGCACAACTTCCTCCTTCGCACTACACTCTCTCTAGGCTCAAGACTCTTTCCCACTCACTCCTAAGTATAGAAGCAATCCAAGTGCATAAGCTATGCTCTTAAGATAGTAAAATTTTAATGGTACACCACACCAAATTCTCCATTAACTATGTAATATTTTTCTAGCCAATGATAAGTTTACAAGTTTTTGACCTTCTCATGAAAATAACCTCTCACAAGTGGTTAATGTCTTTCTGGTAACAATGACGTATCATTTACTCTTAGCATTACTAAGGTTAGGTCATCTTTAAGTGGTACTCTACAAGCCATACATAGGATTGATAAGGTCATATTCTTCCTTATATAGATTGTGTTGTACTCTTATTTCCTTCCTTTACAATATCCTGTCCTATCAAAAAAAAAAAAACCTATTTCAATGGTTTAAATTAATATAAAATCCACTAAATTAGTAGATCTAGTAGGAGTAGCATATTAAGTAATAGCCTACTAGGAGCAGTAGCATATAAAGTAATAACTATAGCAGATGATGTCGGTTGGGCTTAAGCAGTTGTATTGTAAGAGGGAAAGAGTAAGATAGCAACAAGCAAAGGTTTGTCTAGGGAAGAGTAAGGCAACAAGCAAGAGGTCGCTGCTGCATGGAGATGAGAGAAGTTGAAATGGTTAGTTTCAACTATGGGAGAGGTAGGTGAAATGTAAGGTAGCTTGGAATGTGAATGGCTATCCCTGACCTTCCAATTAGGAGTTAATTACTATTAGGGATCTACCCCTGTTCATAAAGTGAAAAGTGGATCCATGCTAGATCAAACGTGTAATCATTTGGTGTGGTTCTTACTTTCACATAGTTTGATATTAGGCCCTATTTAACTTCCACTACACAAATGATTATATGCAGGTAATAAAGAGAACTTCTCATTGGAATGACTCCCATGAGGTGATGCCAATGGAAAACATCATGTTTCTAACCACAGTGGGACCCTACACTCTAGTGATCTAGTTCTTTATTATAAATAAGCCATTGTCTTACAATATGTTATTGCATCACCTATGGATATATTACATGCTTGTGATTCTGTCCATGTTGTATCAGTGTGTAGAAATTGATTTAGAGAGGCATGTTTACATTATCCTAGAGACCTGATGCCCTAAGAGCTTTGTGCTATTCATCCCCCTAATAAAGGAAATAAAGTATTATTGTGTCTTTAGTGGCTCCTACTTCAGATGACACTCCACCTATCACCTATATAGGTGTTTGGGATGAATTTCTTCCCTTGGTAGCACAGGCTAAATTCATTTATTGAAGCATATTTTCATACTATGTTCTAAAGCATTTGGAAGTTCTGAAGTATTTGGTCTATCATTTCTTATATTCACCTAGACCTGCTATGATTGGTAGTCATTCGATGAATTTGTAAACCTATTTGAATTATCATAATCACATCTTTGTTCGGATCCCTTAAGGTGGGAGTACCTTATTGGATATTTGCGTAGTCTTTAGTCTTTATCTATAGTTGATTAATGGTTTCTGAGGTATTTTACTTCTCATTGTCTTTTTATTTTTGTAGGTTTTCGCTGATCTTTTCTTTTATATAATTGGTACTTTCAGGGTGGTGGTTTAGGTTCGTCATTACTTTGTTTTAGGATACAAGTCGTTCCCTATAGGTATGAGATGTAGACGATTTCTTCAGACTAGTGGAGAACCAAAAGTGTTTCGCTTATAAGCATAAGTTCCCTGGAAAGCACGATATCTCTCCATATTTGCTCACCCATACTTTCCTCGGTTCACTACTGAGCTTTAGGGATGAGCTATACGCTTTGACCAAAAATTCATACACTAAAGTGGGAAGTCACTGAGTGGTAAAACTAACTGCAAATTACGCTTACGAGCCATAGCCCATAGAGTGCCAATAGCTTGGTTAGCTATCATGGATTATGGGTCCTCATCCAATGATAAGGAGAGATATCATTATGAAATATGCACACTCTAAGATCGTTAGGGGATATTAAAGAATCTCCACTTAGACCTCATGGTTCAATCCTGGTCCAACGTAATGCCCAAAATTTTCACCTAAGCTTTCACTACTACCAAACACAAAGGATAAATTCGCAGATTTAACTATTGTATGATGCAGCATACACACTTGGTGGGATGACAAGTTGTGATCACCGAGATGCATTTCTATCGTTCAATTGCTCACTTGACCTAGTCTCGATCCAGAGGAGAAATGTGCACTCGCTATTATATATGATGCAAACTAGTTCTATGGGTTCTATGTCTGGTCCATTAGACATGAAAGTGACTGAGGATTCAGTCATATAGCTCTAGGCCCATGTAGCTCAACACCACAACAAAGGAGGGAGGAGAGGCAGATATAGATGCACTGGGGATAGAGTAAGTTTTAAGGAATTTTTGGTGTAATATAGGAGTTACAACTATTATAATACGTTTTGTATTGAGGCGTGGAGCACCATATTTAATTTTCAAAGAGTTTTCCTTGCTCTCGTCGATTCCTAAAATGTCCATGGTAATAAGCTCCTGCGCTCGCGAAATTCTCAGAAATCAAATAACAAAACCACTTGAGAAAACAACTGACCCCCAACCTACATCATTTGATCTATATTATATACATAGAATAATGGAGAATCTCGTGAGATTATTTTAGTGGATTTATTGCAATTAATTGTGGTAGATCGTTGAGCATGATGTTTTACGTTAGTGGGCACTCTATTCAAACATGGGTCGTGACCAAACGACAATCAATATGAATTGATGGCAAACATTCTGAACACACTGGTTGATTATTTATGGAAATCACGGGTTGTTTATCTACATATTACGAAATTAGGAAATAAAAATTATGGCAGGGAATAACACTCCCAGACTACCGCTTTAAAGAAACTACAAGGAACAAATCCCCATACTATCACATTAGCATGTGGCTCGATATAGGAGATCCTTCTTTCACCGCTATAAGTTTATCCTCTCGTATCCTCTAGTTAAAGACAAAACATAGAAGATTTACTAAGCTCCAAGGGTACCTCACATCTTTAGATATTATTGTTTACCCACCATAAGGAACAACTCCCCATACTATCACATTAACATGTGGCTCGAGATAGGACTACGTGAGATCCTTCCAATCATCATTAAATATTTCCTGATTTTAGGTAGAATTTAAATGCAACATGCAGATTGCCAATGAGCCTTATCGCTTCCTTAACGTTCATATAAATTCATTAAATCAAATCAGTTCAACCAACCTAGAATAGCGACCCTTCGGCCAACCAATTCCCAACCTTTTCTTTGTAGGTCCATGCGAATTATATGCAAAATATAAAAAAATAAAATTCCCAGCTTATGAATTCTAAAATACCCAATCAGAATTGTCTGTTTTGTATCTATTTCAATATCGAGGATCAGGCCATGGATCGGACCTGTTAGGGTATTTGCAGCCAAATTGTGGAAAAGGGGTTTCTTCCGGATTCGATCTCCAGGCCTTCAAGATGATGCACATGAAATTTTACTAGGGAAAACAACTGACCGTGTTGTTTGATGGATGGAAGACTCTATCATGGTCTAGTTACTCACTTACACGTGTTGCTATATTTTATTTTATTTTATTTATTAATTTTTTTTTTAAATTTCGTGAATATATTGTCAATATCCGGTCTCGTTTCAAGGGGATATTGAGTTTACTTCAGCCAGGTGGCAGTGCTCAGTGCAGCAGGAGGACACCAAAATTGTCGAAATATTTGCGTTAGGTTGGAGTGGGGTTTATCTCAGCAAGGTGGCAGTGCTTAGTGCAACAAGAGGACATCGAAATAGTTAAAAGATATGGCTCCAAGGTCGGTTAACAGGTGATTGATGGCAGGTCAGAGATATCGGGTTTGGGTTTTGATAGAAAAGTGATGGAAAGTTAGAGATATTGGATTAGCTAGAAAAGTGAGCTAGCTAATTAGATAGAATCTTACAACCACACACACATTGCAGAGGAATATGGCATCAGTGTGTCTATTCCAAATCTTCATGTGGCTATGTTTATTTCCTTTCTATTTCTCAAATGCAGAAGCCAAATGAACAGGCTGTAAAGTGGCCTTCGGCTCCTTTTACGTCACTCAGGGCATTAACATCACGTATATTTTAAATCTCTTTAATGATGTTGTCACTTCTGAAACCCTGAAGACCTGGAACAATGGTGTAATCAACAATGATCATTTCATATATTTGGCATTAGGATTGGGATTCCTTTCTCATGTGATTGCCTAGGTGAGGGCGATAACAGGTACCTAGGACATCTATTTAAGTATAACTTGAATGGTGGTGACAACTATGATATAATTGTAGGTAAATAGGCGAACCTCACCACTACTCCATGGCTGCAAAAGGTGAATTCTTATAATGAAAATTCTATTCCGAAGGGTTCAACAGTAAATGTTAGTATCAATTGTTCGTGCAGGAATGCTAAAATCAACAAACAGAATGGGGTCTTCCTCACATATCCTCTCATGAATGTCACTACCAATAGTCTCTTCATCCTCAGCCAAACCAACAATGTCCCCTCCTCCTAGTTGACAGCGTATAATCCTTCTATTGATTTTTCAACACCCGTGGGATTGATTTTGTGCCTAATCAAGATCCAAATGACAATTATCTCCCTCTATATCCAAGTGGAAGCGGTGCGGGGACGATCCGAGGAATTTCCATTGGCATTGCTTTTGCACTGCTTTTCATTGCTATTGGGATGTTCTATATTTATGCCTATAAACACAGGAAGGCAAAGAAGTCACTTCTGCGACAAATGACAGATAAATATGGATCTGCAAATAATCAAGGCCATCTAATACTAAATATCTTGTGCATTTAACCAATGTACTATGTGAGATGCCAAAGATTGACATACTGGGCAGAAAGGAAAAATTATGATGAACCTGACATGGACCAGGAAAATATGATATTCAGAGTAGAGAGTGAGGTTTATGATAGGGTTTAAAGTGGAAAAGGGGAGCAACATATATTCTCCGTTATAATCTCTGGTGAAGCATCACATAACTACATATATGGGAAGCAAGGATGCAGTCCTCCGATATTCCTCTAAATATGACCATTTATATCAATAATCTCAATGAGAAAACTAGTTTAGATGAACTCAAAACTCTCTGTATGCAGTTTTCTCTGAATTTGGAAAAACAATTGTAGATGTTATTGCCCTCAAAACTCTGAAGCATTGGGGTCAGGCATGGGTTGTTTTTTTTTTTTTATGAAGTCTCTGCTACTACTAATGCACTCCGACAAATGCAAGGATTTCCCTCTTATGATAAACCAATGAGAATACAGTATGCTAAGACAAAGTCAGATGCCATTGCAAAGGTTGATGGCACTTATGTCCCTAGGGAAAAATGAAGGAGACAAGATGCGAGAGATGAAAGGAAGTGTAGGGAACAACATCATGAAACTCAACAACTTGGGGTGATTCCTAATGCAACATACTCATCTGGCTATGGTGCACCATTTCTAATCCAGGGATTATGGAAAACCAAGAATGAAGATATGGCTAAGTTGTGTGCAGATGTAGTGCAACTCAAAACAAAATTTAATAATTTCTACCTCAGACATATTGATAGGGTTGATATCGGTTGTATTTTCACATTTTAAATAATAGGAATTCAATTCTGATGTTGACGCTCTAGTGAATGTTGTTATTAAGCTTCCATATGGTGAATGGCTTTCACGTAAAGTTGGTGCCATGGGATGTAGTGCATAACAAACTAGCTATATAGATTGTTCTTTGGAATTTGATGAGTTTTGTGTGGCTTCACTAAAATCTCAGAGTTAAAAGTTGGTGTAGACAACATGATGTCTCAACATGGGTGCCAGACTTCAATTTTATCAATAACCATTGAATAAGCAACAAAATTTTGTGCAAGCAATACGTGATGTGTTTACATGGATGCCAGATTTGGATTTTATCAATAACCACTGCAACAACAACATACCCAATATAGATAGACTTCAGAAAATATTCATTCCCATCGAGAAGTTACATTTTTGTGAACCAACGATTCTTATGGTGATTGAGTTATGTTGTGGATCTGTTTGACAAAGAGATTTCCACTATCTGGTCACTGTCTATTGTTTTCTTCCATATTTTTTTTCTCATCAAACAAGAACTCTCCCAAATCAATCATCAAGAGAAATCAAGTGAAGCTATGATAAGTAATGGATTCTGAGTTAATCTTTACTTTCTGTGTTAATTTGTACTCTTCTTCATGGAGTTGAGGTATAGAGGTGGCATGCCATGTAACAACCCAAATTGGGTTGCATATTTAAAAATATAAAATATCAGTGTTGTGGGTGGTCAAGCCCAGGTTTTAGTTTTGAAACTGGGCTCTGATACCATATGTAACACCCATCCAGGATGTTAAACAATTAATTCTTCATTTTATACATACACAATAACAACTTTGCTTTAACATAATTTCATTTCATTTACACATTTCTTGTACATTTTCTGAACGATAAATCTAAATAGCATGATGAAATAAGTAATAGGTTAACTCTAAGATTTGCAACTTAAAACAAAAGTATATACAAAATATCAACAACAAATACCACTGAAAAATACCTCTTCCTTAGTTTGTCGAAGCTTGTCGATTGTAATGTAGTCCTATGCGCCTCCTAGCATTCTTTTCTTGCTTTCCCATAGTGAAACAACGGAATCCTCCCGGCCAACAAGGCGCCTAGCCTGATTCCTAGCTCCAAGACACCTTTTCGTTTCTTGACCCTCTGTGCCCTTGACTCAAAGAACAACAAAGCACAAATGCTCAAAGAAAAATATCACAAGAATTATATCTTCCAAGAATTTCACAACCTCTCATCATGCTTAAACCTCTCCATCCTTTCCCTCCTCTCTACTTCATCTCCCTATTTATCAAGTTTCCATACACACTTCCCCAAGTATCCTCAACCCCCTCATTATTATCCATCATCCTCCCTTATCTAGATATTTTGGGAAAATATTAAAATAAAACTAAATATAAATGACTTGCATTAAACAACAATAAATAAAATAAAAAGTCTTTATTCTCATGCTAGATAATAAATGTTATTTGATAATTTTCCGCAAGATGTACATAACACCCCACCATGCTCATTTAATTCATCACACCCACCATCTATCAAAGTCAAAAAGGTATTTAATGCTTCTAGATATTTGTATGCAATATAATTTACATATTCAATAAACATTCAATTAAATAGTTAATAATTTACTTTAATAATTAATACATTAATTACTTATACTGGTGTACATGGGTAGGGTATGTGTGTGTAGCTAGAGGATACATATTTCATGCATGTACTAATGATAAACAATCATTGCCTCTAGTGCATAGTTCCTAGATGATCACCAAGACATGTAGGACAACAAATCAAGTAATGCATCATTTAATAATCTTAACAAACTAAATTACACCAATTCATCAATAACTCATTGTCACACTTAAWATTTCAATAGAAAATCAAAGAGGGTTTTAAACATGGTAGGAACCAAGTGAGTAAACAATAGTGGCATCTCTAATCCCCAATTGGTATTCTCAACTAACATCGAAGCATCCTTCATTCCTAACCTACATCCATCTTCCATCCTATCCTTTCCTCTGTTGGACTAAGATGGAGCATCAACTATATTAGCCTAACTCCAGATAGAACCCGTAAGTGGAAGTGTCATACATATCGACCAAGCTTCCCCAACAGGCAACTAGCAGTCATCATCACATGTCTAGGGGAGCGTGACATCCCACAACATCCCACGACTCTAGGTTTTGGAGGATAAATAGTGGGAAATACCTCCACCCCTCCTCTTAGAACTAGGTTCAACACCCTCCATCATGCCATACTGTGCAAATACTATTCTTAGAGTCAAATCATCAAACATCTACTCTGGGTAAGTTGTGCATCCTGTCAAAACCACACTTACCATAGATCATGGTAATATTTTGAATCATAAATTAAATAGTAAGTACAACTTATAGCATACGATATCTTCTTGATGTCTACGAAATTCCAGTTACCTCAATACTATAGTCATTTGGCTATCACATAGCTCATCATCCTGTAGGTTAGTTCACAAATAACACATATTGATGTTGATACATCACAAATTTATATAAGAATCCATATTTACATTGACGCTCAATTAAGAAATGTATTCCTATTTACATCATGCATTGCATCTATGATACATTCACAACATAACTTGAATTGGTATACATGTACCGAACTTACCCATTTTAATTTTCATATTTAAATAATCAAATAAATATCTTTGTCATGAGAATATATCATGTAACATACAAATAGGTCTATAGGTACACATCTCAATGTCTAACAAAGTCTAACTGACTCCAAACAAATTCTAAACTTTGAATTATCAAGATTAGTAAGAAACAATGTTCTAACTACCTAAGTTCAAAATATTGGGTGTTACATACACCCACGCTTCAAGAAACTTCATCCCGAAGTTATGATCATTCACAATATGAGGAGAATTTATGACACAACTTCTATTTATCTTTCGTGATAGCAAACCTTGCGTTATATTGGTCTCATTGGATAATGACTTGACTAAAACATGTCAAGGCTATTAATATATTGATTGCAACTATGCTTATATAGTAGGCGCCTTACTATGTCTTGACTCTATTTTATTACCATTGGTAATTAAATTAATGAAACGACACGCTTCTCTTATAGATTTATTCTTCCTAAGTTGTATATTAAAGTATAGTCTTCTAGTTTGATAGTCACTTAGAATCTTATCTCATTATTGGTTCTTTAGTTAAGTGAATCTTATATTGAGTTCATTTATAATTTAAGCCAAGCATATAATTCCACCTAGAATATCTTAAAAATTATAACCAATTATCATTGACTTTACTATCACTCTATGTTGAGTGATACAATACATATGCCATCATAAAATTTCCCATGCTTAGGAACATTGACTAACATACTACTAAATGATTTTCATGTGATGTCATCACTTCACTGTTTGTTTTTTCCATTGTCCTGAATATCTCTCTTTTCTTAAGTTGTATAGATTATATCTCAAAGAAGTTAATTGTCTAGTATAGGATTCTCTTTATCACGGTCGAGGAAAATCCTACTTTCTATCATCAATTCACTATTACAATTATGCCTATACATAAAGAGCATCGTTTTGACACGTGGGTTAGTGAACGTTTTATACCAATAATAAATTTACTACAAGAGTTCATTCCAAAAATATTTAGTCATTTGTCCTTGAGGTCTTCTCTTCTCAACATTATACTTCTTACGTCTCAAAATTATATCCTCTATACCTACATAGTACTTACTAACTTTGTTATCTACCTCTTTTCTTGTCCATTTATATCACTTTCAAGTTGTTTCCCCTACCATGAAAGACTTTTTTAACAATGGGAAGCATGTGTTCATCATTCCTCATATAGATTTATTTATTTACTTATTTATTTTCAAATAGAGTTTCTTTATAGGGAAAAATCCTTGTTAGTGAAGAAGTAGTTGCTAGACCAATTAATGCATTTCAAGGTGTTTCCTCCCATTTAGATAACTCATCCCTCTTACAAGGGACTCGTGCATAGTGACTACTAGAACTCGGTTGATATACCATGCCACACCTTATGACATAATAAAACACATTGTCATGATACTTCACTTATCATTCTAAACTCAAGTTTTAAATTCACAACGTAGGCTCACTTACAATATCCATTTGAATGTTCATTAGAATGTGGAACTAAACATAAGTACCTACTATAGTCTTATGTTGTCAATATCGCCATACTAACCTACATAATGATTAAGTACAATGCACAACTTCGTCCTTCGCACTACACTCTCTCTAGGCTCAAGAATCTTTCCCACTCACTCCTAAGTATAGAAGAAACCCAAGTGCATAATCTATGCTCTTAATATAGTAAAATTTCAATGGTACACCACACCAAATTCTCCATTAACTATGTAATATTTTTCTAGCCAATGATAAGTTTACAAGTTGTTGACCTTCTCATGAAAATAACCTCTCGCAAGTGGTCAATGTCTTTCTTGTAAAAATGGCGTATCATTTACTCTTAGCATTACTAAGGTTAGATCATCTTTAAGTGGTACTCTGCAAGCCATACTTAGGATTGATAAGGTCAGATTCTTCCTTATATAGATTGTGTTGTACTCTTATTTCCTTCCTTTACAATATCCTGTCCTATCAAGAGAAAAAAAAACTTGTTTCAATGGTTTAAATTAATATAAAATCCACTAAATTAGTAGATCTAGTAGGAGTAGCATATAAAGTAATAGCCTACTAGGAGCAGTAGAATATAAAGTAATAGCTGTAGCAGATGATGTTGGTTGGGCTTAAGCAATTACATTATAAGAGGGTAAGAGTAAGATAACAACAAGAAAGGGTTTGTCTAGGGAAGAGTAAGGCAACAAGCAAGAGGTCGTTGCTGCATGGAGATGAGAGAAGTTGAAATGGTTAGTTTCAATTATGGGAAAGGTACGTGAAATGTAAGGTAGCTTGGAATGTGAATGGCTATCCCTAACCTTCCAATTAGGAGTTAATTACTATTAGGGATCTACCGCTATTCATAAACTGCAAAGTGGATCCATGTTAGATCAAACGTGTAATCATTTGGTGTGGTTCTTACTTTCACATAGTTTGATATCATGCCCTATTTAACTTCCACTACACAAATGATTATATGTAGGTAATAAAGAGAAATTCTCATTGGAATGACTCCCATGAGGTGATGCCAATGGAAAACATCATATTGCTAACCACAGTGGGACCCTACACTCTAGTGATATAGTTCTTTATTATAGATAATCCATTGTCTTAGAATATGTTATTGCATCACCTATGGATATATTACATGCATGTGATTCTTTCCATGTTGTATCAGTGTGTAGAAAATGATTTAGAGAGGCATGTTTACATTATCCTAGAGATCCAATGCCCTTAGAGCATTGTTCTATTCATCCCCCTAATAAAGGAAACCAAGTATTATCATGTCTTTATTGGATCCTACTTTAGATGACACTCCACCTATCACCTATATAGGTGTTTGGGCTAAATTTCTTCCCTTGGTGGCATGGGCTAAATTCATTTATTGAAGCATATTTTCATACTCTGTTCTGAAGCATTTGGATGTTCTTAAGCATTTGGTCTATCATTGCTTATCTTCACCTGGACCTGCCATGATTGGTAGTCATTCGATGAATTCATAAAATCATTTGAATTATCATAATCACGTCTTTGTTTGGATCCATTAAGGTGAGAGTACCTTACTGGATATCCGCGTACTCTTTAGTCTCTATCTATAGTTGATTAGTGGGTTCTAAGGTATTTTACTTCTCGTTGTATTTTTCTTTTTGTAGGTTTTCACTGATCTATTCTATTAGATAATTGGTGCTTTCGGGGTCGTGGTTTAGGTTGGGCATTACTCCGTTTTATGATACGAGTCATTCCCTATAGGTATGAGATGTAGACAGTTTCTTCAGACTAGTGAAGAACCAAAAGTGTTTCACTTATAAACATAAGTTCCCTGGCAAGCACAATATCTCTCCATATTTGCTTGCCCCTACTTTCCCCGGTTCACTACTGAGATTTAGGAATGAGCTATATGCTTTGACCAAAAATTCATACGCTGAAGTAGGAATTCACTGAGAGGTGAAACTAACTATAGATTATGCTTACGAGCCATAGCCCATAGAGTGCCAATAGCTTGGTTAGCTATCATGGATTATGGGGCCTCATACGATGATACGGAGAGATACCATTATGAAAGATGCACACTCTGAGATTGTTAGAGGATATTAAAGAATCTCCAATTAGACCTCATGGTTCAATCCTGATCCGACGTAATGCCCAAAATTTTCACCTAAGCTTTCGCTACTACCAAACACAAAGGATAAATTCACAGATTTATCTATTGTACGATGAACCATACACACTTGGTGGGCTGACGAGTTGCGATCACAGAGATGCATTTCGATCATTCAATTGCTCACTTGACCCAGTCTCAATCCAGAGGAGAAATGTGCACTCGCTATTATATATGATGCAAACTGGTTCTATGGGTTCTATGTTTGGTCCATTAGACATGAAAGTGACTGAGGATTCACTCATATATCTCTAGGCCCATGTAGCTCAGCACTACAACAAAGGAGGGAGGAGAGGCAGATATAGATGCACCGGGGATAGAGTAAGTTTTAAGGCATTTTCGGTGTAATATAGGAGGTACAACTATTATAATACGTTTTGTATTAAGGCGTGGAGCACCATATTTGATTTTCGAAGCATTTTCCTTGCTCTCGTCAGTTCCTAAATAGTCCATGGTAATAAGCTCCTGCAGTTGCGACATTCTCAGAAATCAAATAACAAAACCACTTGAGAAAACAAATGACCTGCAACCTGCGTCACTTGATCTATATTATATACATAGAATAATGGCAAATCTCGTGAGATGATTTTAGTGGATTTATTGAAATTAATTGTGGTATATCGTTGAGCATGATGGTTTACATCAATGGGCACTCTGTTCAAATATGGTTCATGACTGTTCAAGGATAAATTCGTGAGTGCGGACACAGACCAATCTCCTCAGATCCACCCGGATCTGGAACAAACCGTGACAGAATACTACTCTTTCCCTAGTTCTAAAGTATTGAATGGAAAAGAGAAGAAGGATGATGTACTTACTTTATGAAAGCTCTCCTTATCTCTGTTGATCCTCGCTCAGCTACGATGCTCTTGCGTCGTCCAATCACAACAACACAAACCAATCACAACAAAGAGATTAATATATTCAAAACTCTAGACTATACATGTGATCAAGGAATCATGTAATAAGATGATATCATCATTATGGGAAAGGGACATAT
>ML819227.1:48798-80458 GCA_009831015.1 Picea engelmannii
ATTCCTTCTAGAAGGATCGAGAACTTATTCGTTTTCTCCCTTAAGAAACATTTCCGCACCCTGGCCATTAATACAGTGCGGAAAGTCCGCAGTCAGACTGAATTCAGCCTGCGGAAATCAAGTACTTCCGCAGGACAATATATATGCAGCCTGCGTACTATCTTCAAAAGTGTAATTTTGAGAAGCTGATAAGTGTAACTTTCTTCATGAAAATGATCTTAAAGAAGAGTTAGATCTTCTATCACCATGTCATTATCATGTCATCATCTTGATAACCAAAAATGTGGATAACAATGACCAAACGACAATCAATATGCACTGATGGAAAACATTCTGAACACACTTGTTGATTACTTATGGAAATCACGGGTTATTTATCTACATATTACGAAATCAAGAAATAAAAATTACGGCAGGGAATAACACTCCAACACTACCTCTTTAAAGAAACTGCAAGGAACAACTTCCCATACTATCACATTAGCGTGTGGCTCGAGATAGGAGATCCTTCTTTCACCACTATAAGTTTATCCTCTCTTATCCTCTGGTTAAAGACACAACATAGAAGATTTACTAAGCTCCAAGGGTACTTCACATCTTTAGATATTATTATTTACCCACCATAAGGAACAACTCCTCATACTATCACATTAACGTGTGGCTCGAGATAAGACTACCTGAGATCCTTCCAATCATCATTAAATATTTCCTGGTTTTCATGGATTCGATCTCGAGCCCTTCAAGATGATGCACATGACATTTACTGGGGAAGACATGTGACCGTGTTGTTTGATGGCTGGAAGACTCTATCATGGCCTGGTTACTCGCTTACCCTTATTGCTATATTTTATTTTATTTTATTTATTATTATTTCTTTTAAATTTCCTGAATAAATTGTCAATCTCCAGTCTCGTTTCAAGTGGGTCTTGAGTTTACTTCAGCCAGGTGGCATTGCTCAGTGCAGCAGGAGGACACCGAAATAGTCGAAATATTTGCGTTAACTTAGAGTGGGGTTTATCTCAGAAAGGTGGCAGTGCTCAGTGCAGTAGGAGGACATCGAAATAGTTAAAAGATATGGATCCAAGGTCGGTTAACAGGTCATTGATTGCAGGTCAGAGATATCGAGTTTGGGTTTCGATAGAAAAGTCATGGCAGGTTAGAGATATCGGATTAGCTAGAAAAGTGATCTAGCCAATCAGAGAGAATCTTACAACCACACACACATTGCAGAGGAATATGGCATCAGTGCATCTTTTCCAAATCTCCACGTGGCTATGTTTATTTCCTTTCTATTTCTCAAATGCACAAGCCAAATGCACAGACTGTAAAGTGGCCCTCGGTTCCTTTTACGTCCCTCAGGGCATTAACATCATGTATATTTTAACTCTCTTTAATGATGTTGCCACTTCTGAAACCTTGAAGACCTAGAATAGTGGTGTAATCAACAATGATAATTTCATATATTTGGCATTAGGATCAGGATTCCCTTCTCGTGCGATTGCCTAGGTGAGGGAAATAACAGGTACCTGGGACATCTATTTCAATATAACTTGAATGGTGGTGACACCTATGAGACAATTACGGGAAAATACGTGAACCTCACCACTACTCCATGGCTGTAGAAGGTGAATTCTTATAATGAAAATTCTATTCCGGAGGGTTCAACAGTAAATGTTAATATCAATTGTTCGTGCAGGAATGCTGAAATCAACAAATACGATGGGCTCTTCCTCACATATCCTCTCATGAATGCCACTACCGAGAGTCTCTTTGTCCTAAGTCAAACCAACAATGTCCCCTCCTCCTAGTTGACAGCGTATAATCCTTCTGTTGATTTTGCCAACACCCGCTAGATTGATTTCGTGCCTAATCAAGATCCAAATGGAAATTATCTCCCTTTAGATTCAAGTGGAAGCAGAATTGGTGCGTGGACGATCACAGGAATTTCCATTGGCATTGCTTTTGCACTACTTTTCATTGTTATTGGGATGTTTTATATTTATGCCTATAAATACAGAAAGGAAAAGAAGTCACTTCTGCGACAAATGATAGATAAAGATGGATCTGCAAATAATCAAGGCCATCTAATACTAAATATATTGTGCATTTAACCAATGTACTATGTGAGATGCCAAAGATTGACATACTGAGCAGAAAGGAAAACTTATGATGAACCTAACATGCACAAGGAAAATATGATATTTAGAGTAGAGAGAGAGGTTTACGATATGGTTTAAAGTGGAAAAGGGAAGGAACAAATATTCTCCATTATAATCTCTAGCGAAGCGGCACATAACTACATATACAAGAAGCAAGGATGCAGTCCTCCAATATTCCTCTAAACATGACCATTTATATCAACAATCTCAATGAGAAAACCAAGTTAGACGAGCTCAAAAGTCTTTGTATGCAGTTTTCTCTCAATTTGGAAAAAAAATTGTAGATGTTATTTCCCTCAAAACTCTGAAGCATTGGGGTCAGGCATGGGTTGTTTTTTATTTATTTACGAAGTCTCTGCTGCTACTAATGCAGTCCGGCAAAAGAAAGGCTTTCCCTCTTATGATAAACCAATGAGAATACAGTATGCTAAGACAAAGTCAGATGCCATTGCAAAGGATGATGGAACTTATGTCCCTACGGAAAAAAGAAGGAGACAAGATGCGAGAGCTAAAAGGAAGCGTAGGGAACAACATCATGAAAATCAATAACTTGGGGTGATTCCCAAATAACCATACCCATCTGGCTATGCTGCACCAATTCTAATTCAAGGATTATGGAAAACCAAAAATGAAGATATGGCTAAGTTGTGTGCAGAGGCAGTGCAACTCAAAACAAAATTTAAGAAGTTCTACCTCAGACATATTGACAGGGTCGATATCGGTTGTCTTTTCACATTTTAAATAACATGAATTCAATTCTGATGTTGACGCTCTAGCGAATGCTGCTATTAAGCTTCCATATGGTGAATGGATTTTACATAAAGTTTGTGCCATGGGATGTAGTGCATAACAAACTAGCTATATAGATTGTTCTTTGGAATTTGATGAGTTTTGTGAGGCTTCAGTAAACTCTCAGAGTTAAAAGTTTGTGCAGACAACATGATGTCTCAACATGGGTGCCAGACTTCGATTTTATCAATAACTACTGAAGAAGAAACAAAATTTTGTGCAGACAATACGTGATGTGTTTACATGGAGGCCAGATTTGGATTTTATCAATAACCACTACAACAGAAACATACCCAGTATAGATAGACTTTAGGAAATATTCATTCCCATCAGGAAGTTACAGTTTTGTGAACCAACAATTGTTTTGGTGATTGAGTTATGTTTTGGATCTGTTTGACAAAGAGATTTCCACTATCTAGTCACTGTTTGTTGTTTTCTTCCATTTTTTTTCTCATCCAACAAGAACTCTCCCAGATCAATCATCAAGAGAAATCAAGAGAAGCTATGATAAGTGATGGATTCTGAGTTAATATTTACTTTCTGAGTTAATTTGTCCTCTTCTTCGTGGAGTTGAGGTATAGAGGTGGCATGCCATGTAACAACCCAAATTGGGTTGCATATTTAAAAAGATAAAATCTCAGTGTTGTGGGTGGTCAACCCTAGGTTTCAATTTTCAAAACTGGGCTCTGATACCATATGTAACACCCATCCAAGATGTTAATCAATTAATTCTTCATTTTATACATACACAATAACAACTTTGCTTTAACATAATTTCATTTCATTTACACATGTCTTCTACATTTGCTCAACGATAAAGCTAAATAGCATGATGAAATAAGTAATAGGTCAACTCTAAGATTTGCAACTTAAAACAAAAGTATATACAAAATATCAACAACAAATACCAGTGAAAAATAACTCTTCCTTAGTTTGTCAAAGCTCATCGATTGTAATGTAGTCCTAGGTGCTTCCTAGCATTCTTTTCATACTTTCCCAGAGTGAAACAATGGAATCCTCCCTTCTAGCTAGGAGCCTAGCCTGCTTCCTAGCTCCAATAAACCTTTTGGTTTCTTGGCTCTCCGTTCCCGTGACTCCAAGAATAACAAAGAACAAATGCTCAAAGAAAACTATCACAATAATTATATCTTCCAAGAATTTCACAACCTCTCATCATGCTCAAGCCTCTCCATCCTCTCCCTCCTCTCTACTTCTTCTCCCTATTTATCAAGTTTCCATACACACTTCCCCAAGTCTCCTCAGCTCCCTCATTATTATCCATCAACCTCCCTTATCTAGATATTTTGGGAAAATATTAAAATAAAGCTAAATATAAATGACTTGCATTAAACAACAATAATTAAAATAAAAAGTCTTTATTCTCATGCTAGATAATAAATGTTATTTGATAATTTACCCCAAAAGGTACATAACACCCCACCATGCTCATTTCATTCATCACACCCACCATCTATCAAAGTCAAAAAGGTATTTAATGCTTCTACATATTTGTATAAAATATAATTTACATATTCAATAAACATTCAATTAAATAGTTAATAATTCACTTTAATAATTAATACATTAATTACTTATACTAGTGTACATGGGTAGGGTATTTGTGCATAGCTAGCGGACACATATCCCATGCATGTACTAACGATAAACAATCATTGCCTCTAGTGCATAGTTCTTATATGATCACCAAGACACATAGGACAACATATCAAGTAATGCATCATTTAATAATCTTAACGAACTAAATTACACCAATTCATCAATAACTCATTGTCTCACTTAAAATTTCAATAGGAAATCAAAGAGGGTTTTAAACATGGTAGGAACCAAGTGAGTAAACAACAGTGAAATCTCTAATCCCCAATCGGTATTCTCAACTAACATCGAATCATTCTTCCTTCCTAACCTACTTCCATCTTCCATCCTATCATTTCCTCTGTTGGACTAAGATGGAGCATCAACTATATTGACCTAACTCCAGATAGAACCCGTAAGAAGAAGCATCATACATCTTGACCAAGCTTCCCCAACAAGCAACTAACAGTCGTCATCACACATCTAGGGGAGCGTTACTTCATGCAACCCTCCCATGACTCTAGGTTTTGGAGGATAAATGGTGGGAAATACCTCCACCCCTCCTCATAGAACTAGGGTCAACACCTTACATCAAGTCATACTGTGCAAATACTGTTCTTAGAGTCACGTCATCAAACATCCACTTTGGGTAAGTTGTGCATCCTATCAAACCACGCTTACCATAGATCATAGTAATATTTTGAATCATAAATTAAATAGTAAGTACAACTTATAGCATACAATATCTTCTTGATGTCTACGACATCCCAGCTACCTCAATACTATAGTCAGTTGGCTATCACATAGCTCATCATCCTGTAGGTTAGTTCACCAATAACACATATTGATGCAAATACATCACAAATTTATATAAGAATCCATATCTGCATTGACTCTCAATTAAGAAATGTATTCCTATTTACATCATGCATTGCATCTATTATACATTCACAACATAACTTAAATTGTTATATATGTACCGAACTTACCCATTTTAATTTTCATGTTTAAATAATCATATACCTATATTTGTCATGAGCATATATCATGTAACATAAAAATAGGTCTAGAGGTACACATCTCAATGTCTAACAAAGTCTAACTGACTCCAAACAAATGCTAAACTTTGAATTATCAAGATTAGTAAACAAGAATGTTCTAACTACCTAAGGTTAAAATATGGGTTGTTACAATAACATCACCTGCAATAATCAATATTCATGCTACAACACAAAATAAATGAATATAATTCCATGCACCACAATAACCAACAAGCATGCATATTATGAAATGTGAATATCACAGACAATAATTAATACATAACCAAATAAATATATCAACTAAGAAACACATGACATAGAGACCTTATCTTATTCAAAAATATTCATCAACTCCCAGAAAACCAAAGACATTCCACCCAACCATAGACACTATTGTTCCAAGTCTAAAAATCAATGCTACCCCCACTCCAAAGATGTGAATCCATAAGGACAATTCCAGGGTGTCACTCAGCTTCCCAAACCAGTCATCAATAAAGCTCTCATAGATTTCTCAACATACAACAATACATAGTACACCAGCTTTATTCTCTGCATCCTACACAACCCAAGAGAATGGACCCCCTTCTCTGTCACACAGTCCCTCAGGTTGTCCACCTCTTTCCAGGGCTCTAGTGCATCTGGTAAAAAATCTCCATGTTGGGACTCTCAGGAATCACAACTGTGAATAAAATTTAGTACATGCCAATGCATCTTAGGCACGAAGAACCAAATTTATGGCTAGAATACACTAGCCATTTATACATCCAACAAACAATGTCTCTCCCTTACCAATTCTCCCCCATGTCCCAATACAAGAAGAAGAATGAATGAGGAATAATGAATGAAATAGTGAACATAATGGAGAGTGTGAACATTGAACAATGAGTGAACCCCTAAACAACCCAAATCTGGGTTTATATAATTACATGGAAATCAAGAACTGCATGGCCTTCCCCCAAGAAGCTCATGTAACCACTTCTCTCAATTAAGGTAATTGTGGGTAAACAAAGTATAATAAAAAGACTTATCCCCTTAATCCCCCTCTCTGGTGGAATCATAACCCTCTATAACTCTTTTCCTTTTCCGTCTAGCAACCAACAATGTAGTTTATTATTAATAATGATCAAAACATTACATTTCCTAGGAACGCTAGCCTCTTTTAATTGTTTGGGCACTCCAAACTTCCATAAAATAAAAATATATATATTATTTAATATGGCGAATCAAAACCACAGTATTACAAAACAAAAATCAAAATTTCATAATTTATTCAAAAAGTAACGGGTACTCTACCCGCATGGCATCTTCATCCTCCCAAGTAGCATATTCAGGGCCGTAGTAGCTCCAGTGAACTTTTACCAGTTCTATGACTCAATTTCAGAGAATTTTGACTTTTCTATCCAATATGTGCACTAACTGGACCGGAAAGTGTCTCTCTGACTCTACATGAATCAAATTCTAATCAATAACATGGTTAGTATCATGTATATACTTTTTCAGCAAAGAGACATTAAATACATTATTCACATTCATGGAAGCAAAAAATGAAAGCATGTATGAAACTTGCCCTATTCTGTCCAAGATCTCAAATGGAGCACAAAATATGGATGTTAGTTTTGTACAACTAGCCAACTTGAATGAGCTCTTATTGGGATTCACTTTTAAAAGAACATGTTGCCCCACCTTAAATTCTCTATTTGTCTTTCTCTTATATGCATAAATTTTCTATCTATCTTGAGTTGCCTTTAATTGTTTCTTAATTCTAACCATCTAGTCTTCCATATCCTTGAGAAACTCTGGACCAAGTACTACTCTATCTCTTGGGATGTCCCAACTCACCGGATTATTTCATTTTCTACCTTACATAGCTTCAAATGGGCTCATCTTCAATGAATCTTGATATCCATTATTATAGGAAGAATCAACCCAATGAAAGTAATCATCCCACTTAGATGGTTTAACCATCACATACATTCTCAACATGTCTTCAATTACTTGGTTGACTCCCTTTGTCCGCCCATATGAATGTGGATGGTATGTTGTGCTAAAATTCATATTTGTACCAAATCCTTTAAATAAACCCCTCTAGAAATTTAAAGTAAACTCTGTGTCTCTGTATGAAACAATTTTCTTAGGCATCCCATGCAACCTAACAATTTCGCTCATGTAAATTTCAACAATATTAGTTGTTGTATGACTGATGTGATACCCTCAAGAATTAAGATATTTTTATTTTTATTTTCTTAAATAAATTTTCATTTATGGAAATTCATACTTGATATTACTTTTCAATTGTCCACTTTTGATGGAAAGATGTATGAAACATAAATTTTTAAAATATTTAATGTAGGAAACAAGTGGAACAACTAGGTTAAAAATTGTTGACTATGACTTCATGAGTGGGGAACATGTTTGAGTTAACCCAAAGATGATTTTAAGTTACTGGAAGCTCAGGACTTGTAAAGCCTTTAATTTCCAAGGAGGGAAATGAGTTCAAGGAAAAGCCCTAGGCACAATAAGGATAAATACAATATATGTGGGAGGCAAGAGGTTGCTTAGTATGTTGTGGTAATGAATATTTGTTGTTTGAGCACTCATGGTGTTAGGAAAATGATTTTATGAAATGTACAGAAGGACAATGGCTAAGGATTGGGTGATCAGGACAAGTAACCTTGGTGTTCCATTTTTTTCCGACATAGTTTGGTACATATATGGAATTAAAGTATGTTTGTTGCATAGAATTATAAACAATTGATTTCTCTTTTTGTATTAATTTCTGAGTATAATAATCTTCTGTGTTTTTAGTTGTAGTCCTTATAGGGGATCAGGTATAGAATAAATGTAAACCGAGTCATTAAAATTTTTAGATCTGAATTGAATGGGCCAGATTATTGTAATATCATGTGGAAATCTAAATGTTCCATTAAGGATAAAAAAAATGAGACGACACACATACAAGAGGAAAATCTAAATAGATGACTTTACTAAATTTCTTCCATAAAATTTGAAATTTTTTCCAATTCTAGATTCATAAAATCTGAACAGATTGTTCATTAAGAACATATGGTTACATAAATATACAATTTATCCATTGTAATAAATTACAAGCACGGATAGTAAAGAAGGACTATGTATACATCAATTTGGTGAGGTTTGGCTGTGATCTTAAAAATTTATTATTATATTATTATTATTATATGAAGGTATGGTCCTACTACATTAAACTATAATTTATTACTCCAAAAGTATAATGTGTTTTTAAAAAAATACTGTTATTACAAATCTAGAGAGGTCAATCCCAATCCATGAAGGAACTCGAATACCTTCTCTAGGTGTAAACTTCGAATGCATGATGGCGATATCCTTCAATCGTGCAAGGCATAAACAAAGATTTTAATGTAGTCAAATCCAACTTTCGAAAACTGAAATAAGTGACTAAACAAAACAAAGGGAATCATAATAACTTATATCAGGACAAGTTGCGAGTTGGAACTTTTCATTCGTTTCCTATAGATTGAACACAGTCGGAAATATTTCTGAGAAATCATTTCTATATATGATGAAAATGAAAAAATAACTATTGTAAACTTAAGCAAATATGTATATATATTTACTTTCTTGACGATTGGTACTTACGTCAACCCTAGTAAATATGATCTAACTTTCATTGAATGTATTGGAAGCAGAGAAGGGAAAGGTATGACTAATGGGTTCCCTAGCAACACAAAGGGACCCATAATTAATTTTCATACCCAATAATTTTATTATAGATAGAGTACATGGAAAATAAAACAAAAAATATAGATGTATACTTTGGCCTGCTGTTACAAAATATTGCTATTTCCGAGTGTGGCAATATTTACGCTAAGAAGCTGGACTTCATTTCTTCTATGACTCAATGAAGTTACAAAGGAATAACATTCCGAAGAAAGTTTTGGGAGAGAATGTCGAATGGTCTCATTGAATGAGCGTTAGGTAACTCCAGCCCACTCCTCGTACTAGCACTGAAAATGACGTAGCACTCTTTCAAAGGGCCATGTGAAGTTCAGGAAGGTGGAGTAGATGGATTGGAGGAAACTTGAGAATGACAGACCCTTAGTACATACGATTAAATGGAGAGATAAAATCTTACATTCGCCATTACCCTCACATTTATGTTGATAGAAAAATTTATTCAATATGTTCCAACTCATTTCTTCGTCTGGGTCTCGAAATATATTTTCTGGTGTCTGAAAACACAATGTAATGGATGACACAGAGTCCTTGAATAAAGGATCTAACTTTTGTTTCCTTGTAATCGTGGCACATTATAGCAAGATAATAACCAAAACCTCATAATGTCAACAGCGAGCGTCTAGCTTTAAATTTTTTTTTAGTCTATGTAAGGCCTCCCGTGACCTAAGTCACTTTATTTCTCGACTATCTTAGTAACAACGTTGATTCAGAAAAAAAAATGAAGATTGATTTCTTGGACGGTTTTACACAAATAGGTCTGGAATAAATCTTGGTATTAATATAATTGCAAACAATTTCTAAAATCTCCCACGATTGAATTTATAAATCCTTGTTTAGGATTTATAACTATTTTATAAAGGGTTTGGTTATTAACAAAAATAAATTCCTTTGAAAAACTTTTGACGATAGAAAGTTCAAGAACCTTGACGATGCTATGATAATGATGACAATAGTAATATGGTATCAGAGCTATAGGTTATAGCACTTAGGCTTAAAAGCATCATTAGGAAATAATTTTTTCAATGAAAAATATAATAAACAATTTTTTTTTCATTTGTTACAAACAAACTGTAAAATTTTTGTAACTATGGTAGCGCAGAATGAAGAAGAAGGAAGACCTGAAGGTATTAATAATAAAGAACGTCCCAAAAGATTACAGTGAGAGTAGTTCAAGAACCTAGGTATTGGAAACAATGAGGAATCTTATAATGGAATTACAAATATTCAAAGCTTAAAATTAAAAACTAAAGAAAACATAGGAAGATCAACATGAAATAATGAGATGTTTTTGAAGTGGATGAGGAGGTTAGTAAAAAATTCTCAAAATATTCTAGCCAAAACAGAAAAATAGAGCATATCTTCCAATGATACAAACATAACTAAAACCAAAGCATCTACACTAAGTAAAATAAAACAAATGAACCATTTGGATGGAGACTTTAAGAAAATAAAACCTTCAACATTTTATGGAATTACTCGATATAAATAAATACTTCCATATTTACAATTACTCTAGTAATATGAAAGTAAGAATGACTATCTGTAATCTCAAAGGTAAAGCCAATATATGGTGGTAAGACTTAAAACTAGCCAAAGGACTAAAATAAATAAAAAAATGGAATGGGAAGATTTTTTGAAATACTTTAAGAAACAATACATGTTTGAAAGTTGTTATGAGAGAAAAATCAAAGAGTTCTATGAGCTGAAGTGAGGAAAAATGTTTATAGAGGATCTAATTACTGAATTTTTGGGACTGTTGAGATTTGTGCCTTACATAAAAGGTGAAAAGGTAAAGTTTCAAAGGTTTCTAAGTTATTTACCTCAATCATATAAGGACATAATAGAGTTTGACACACCAAAAAAAATTGAATGAAATACTACGAAAAGAAAGAATGTGATATGATGAGTACAAACAATGATCTAAAAATAAAAAAGCATGGAGAGAAAAGAAACAATAGAAGCTAAATCAAAAGAAATAGGGTTTCAAGCCTTCACCATTTTGGAACGTGTCCAAAGAACATAAAAAACATAACTCCTTAAGAAACTCACCACAACTAGAGGGAAACAAGTCAATTAATTTGGGATTCAAGAAAACAACTGATAATACTAGAGAACCATTAAAATGTTGTGGATTTGGAAAACTACATTTGTTGAGAAACTATCCCTATAGGAATGTTGCAAACAAGACTATTCAGAACATACAAGAAGCTTTGACAACTGGAGATATTAGCAAAAGTATTCATATAATCAACACAACTTTGGATGGCAGTCAAGTAGATCATAAATCCATTATTGTGGAGATTGAAGGTAAAATTCATGACACAAAAGTATTTATTTTTATTGACCCAATAGCTAGTTTAAGTTATGTTAGCCCTATTTTGGTAAAGTCAAACAAGATGAACACGGTAAATCATACTAAATCCTTGTTAGTACAATTAGCAACAGACAAAAAAAAAAAGATAAAAAAAATGATTCATGATTGTGAGTTGAATATAAATGTTGAAGATACAAAGGTAAACTTGAATTGTAATATCCCTAGGCCGAACCCAATTGTAATGTAAAAGAAAATGTACTTAAACTGGTGAGTTGTTTTGATATCATTTTGTATGCACATTTCATGGCATAGTGCACGCTTGCATTGCGCATTAAAATGATGAAGTGTGCACATTCATGGATATCGTGTGCAACAACTTAAGTGTGCGCGGTATTAAGGCTAGGGAGCCCTTGTGTATATGCTGCATTTTATAGGCTGGTGAGCCAATTATTATAAGCTAGGATGCTTATGTTTTGGTTAGGCCAGAGAGCCTAGATGTTAAAGGCCAATGAACCTACTTTTGTATATATCTCATAATTAATATAAAATTCATCGTTGCATGTAGACCAACCACGATAAAAGAGACGGGGGACTAAACTCGACTGGTTAAGGAAAGGGAGGGGCCTAAAAGTTAAGGAAAAGGGCTAAGCTAGGGATCTTAAGCCAAAAAAAGATATTATATTAATATTTCTTAAATCATAAAGTGTGGATAATTATTTTATCCTAAGTTCTAAAGTTGGGGACAAGTAGGCCAAAGTAGCTCCCACCATGACAAGTGTCAAGTTGGGGAGATGCATATATATTTTTGGGACTTAGTTCATTTTCTCATGTTTTTCCATCATTTTGACCATCATGACTTCCATCATTTGATCAATAGGTTCTCTTGGGAGATGAACTGAAGAAGCGTGTTGTCAGGCCCGTGGGATATTGAAGAGGCGGGTTGTCAGGCTCGTGACCAATTTCTCTCTGGGTGAGAAAATTACTGGGGAATTGATTCCCTGAAGGTGCTAAACTACAACTACATGGCTCTGAGACTTCCTGTCCGGCTTGTTGTTGAAGCCTTGGAAGGGAAGTAGGGTAGCTGAAGGAATGTTGAGTAGAGAAGGGCCACACTTCTTGGGGTGGGACAAAACATATGGGGAATGAGGGACTGTACGTTTTTAGTTGAGTGAGAGCCTGCGATAGAGTCTTTCCTATTGTCTATGAGCCAATAGCCTAGTTAGGAATCCCTTTACCCAAGTGGAGTTTAGTCCCAACTTGGGGGTGACCCACTGTTGAGAGTGATGAGCAGGGTGGTCTAAGGCTAGGAGGTTTGTGGAAGGTCTGCACGTAGTTGGTGACATTTTTAACAAGATAAGTGCTGATTGTGTGCTAAATGTACATGCTGCATTGTTATTTACGTGCTTATTTTTATGGGTTATCATATGTGCGGTTATAACTGTGTTTATTTTTATGGATATTTCCTATGTATGCTACATATATATGTTTACTATTATTTCAGTGTGAATCCTTGCATTTACAAATGTATTTGGTTGTTTACATTTTATAGATATGTTTCTGCAAGAGTTCTGTGTGTATATATATTTTAATTCCATATAGTTCGAAAAATTTATGTGGCATATCTCAGTTTCATACTGGGTATGTTACAGTATGTTCCCCAGAGAGAACGAAAGAGTTCTTTGGTGTAGCATGGCCCAGCGTGGATGGTTGGGGACGTTACAATATGGTACCAGAGCTGTAGTTTTCAACACTAAGCCTCGATGGGCTGAGCAAGTTGAGTTGAGGCGAAATTACATGGAGGATTTATTTCGAAGTGGCCAAATTTCAGTTTTTAGAACGTCCATGGTAAAATTTAGAAGCAACGACCTGGAATTGGGAAAAGCCCTATTTTTTGTTGTTAAATTCGAGGAAAATTGAGAAATTTGGTCAAACGATGAGATATTCCCAATGTAATATTTGTTCTAACAAATTCGGATCTAGAATGGGTCGAAATTGTAGCTACAATGAAGCCATGATCAATGGAGCGAGTTTATTAATTAAAATTCTCAACTCATGACTTGATTTTGGATAAATTCATTCGAGAAATGTCAACCCACAACGATTTGTTGTTGCATAGGTTGAACTGGTGCTATCGGGGTGAAATGAAACAAATTTCATAATAGCAGAATGTCGATGGTAAATTGGGAAAAAAAAAAGTTAAGCCAAAAGCCCCAATTTCTAAAGTGGAATTCATGAGGAATTGATGTGCATAAAAATGAATGTGCACAAGTGGGCGCACTAAAAATGTATGATGCGCAGTGAAAATCTAGTGATAGGTAAAATTTGGCTCTACGCGACAAGATATTGGCATGTGGGTGTGCACACTAAATTTCAGTGCCGCGCGGAAAAATGTTAGTGTGCGCACTAAATTTTAGTGTTGTGCGGAAAAATGTTAGTTTGTGGGTGTGCCCGCTAAATTTCGGTGCCATGCGCAAAAATGTTAGTGTGTAGGTATGGGCGTTAAATTTCAGTGCCACGTGCAAAAAAAATTTAGTGTGCGTGTGTGCACGCTAAATACCGACGCCGCACAAAAAAATGTTGGTGTACATGAGCGCATGCTAAATTTAGCATTGCGTGGTGTGCACATACATAATAATGACATGCATGGTGTGAACAATGTTGGTAGAGCACATAGGATTTTTGTTAGTACAGGCACAATGTGGGTATATGTTGTCACGCGACAGTTTAGTTAGTGGTGCACGCAGAGTTTTGGTGTGCGGTGGAGATGTACTAAACTCTGGCATGGTGCAACACATAGAGTATAATTCCCATGGAATATTGACGCACAATACAAAAACTGCACGCAACAGGTAATAGTGCAAGAACCAAAACTGTGCACATTGAATATTGGCACGCGATAAAAAAATAGTGCATAGTTATTGGCGCGACAGAGAAGTGATGCATAGTGGTTATAGGTGCGTGAAGCACAATTTACCTTGTGATGTTCCTTCACATGGTAAATATGGGTGTACAGGTGGAAATTTGTGTGCGCAAAGTCATTTGAAGGGTGTACAATAGCAGAAAACCAATGATTTTCTGTGACGTTTTATATCATTTGAACGCCATCTTTTTGTGGTGCGTTTTTTAGGCCCTTAAGATCATTGTTAGCAACGCAAAAAAAATGAAAACAGAGTGTGCCAAGGCACATTGTGTCTTTCTATTGAAATAAAGGAGCTCGGAGAAATCTTTCTGATAGTGTAAATTGTTTGTCAAACAGATCTTTTATGAGATAGTTACAACCCAAACAGTGAAGGGTAAATTTTAAGACCCAACTAACTTCAAAGAGCAATAAATTTCTACTCTGGAATTAGATTGAGGTGAAAGAATATTCAATGGAAAGCTATTGAACCATATAATTCAGTCCCACATCTCAATTAAATTTCTGGGTACATTAGAAATGTTTAGTATGGAAAATAAGGCACCTGTAACATTCCAGACCAAAAACACAGATTGACTTAGAACTTCAGCAGGCTGTAACTAGCAGCTAAGAAACCAGAAAGGGTTGAAACTTGGACAGAGTGCCCATAATATGTATATGAAGAAACCTAATTGATATCCTATGAAAAATCCCAAGGAGTAGGTGAAAAAATGCATAATTACAATGCAGAGTTGCGCCGAGTTGAAAAATGAACAGAAAAATTAATGGGATTTTTTTTAAATAGCCATAAAGTTTTTCTTGAGACTCAGAATTGAGCATGGGAGTAGGCATTGGAAAGGTCTTGGACAATGGAATCTAGATATACACCCAAAAAAATTATCTGGGCATTCAAATTTCAAGGAAAACATAAGAAATAATTATGACATTTATTATTGAACCAGAATGGTTCATATTTTCATGAAATTGTTGAAATAGTTAGTGTGACAAAGTTTTATTGGATGCACATTTTGTAGATTTAACAACAACTAGATCATATCAATATCAACATAGAATTCAGAGAAATGTAAGATGCACATGGGACTTACATTGAGGAGGATGAGATTAGAGGGATGGATGTCCATTTGGGCATTGAAGGAATAAAATCCAATGGACATGGAGATGAAAGGAACGAAGACATGAATATTGAAGAGACCATTAAAAACTTACAGGAGGATGTCCAAAGACATAAATATGATAATGAAAGGATTATGAGAGCGAATGAGAAACAAGATGACTTCAACATGAAATTAATGCAGAGCTTGAACCAAATAAAAAAGAAGTTGGATAAGGAGAGTGGCTCAAGAAAATCTAGAAGTCACATCCCTCCTGATGAGAAAACAAGAGAAAGAAGTGTTACTAGACGTCACCATCACTCCTCGAGGCATTCCAATAAGATATCACATAGTATATCAAGTCCATCCCCTATCATAAATAATAAGAGGTCTGGGGTGGATGAGCTACAAGGAGAAATGAACAAAATCAAACCTCCTACATTTGATGGTGAGCACAAGAAGGATGAAGATGCATATACATGGTTGTTGGGCGTGAGAAAGTATTTTCAATTGCATAATTATTCTTCTCATGCAGAAAGTATAATTTCTATCTATCAGCTCAAGGGAAAGGCATCCATTTGGTGGCATCTTCTTGTGCAGGCGCAACACATTAAAGAGAAAAGTGTTACTTGGAGGGAATTCAAGAAGTATTTTGAGAAGAAATAGTTGACTAAGAGATACTATGACAAGAAAATGAAAGAGTTATTTGAACTCAAGCTTGGGAGTATGTCCATAGATGAAAATGAGACAAGGTTTTTAGAAATGTTGAAGTATGTATTTTTCATCAAGGATTAGACGGTTAAGATTCAGAGGTATTTGAGCAGATTTCCATCATTTATCAGTGAAAAAATACAATATGATGATCCCAAGACATTGGAGGAGACCATAAGGTGAGGTAAATGCCTTTATGATCAACAAAAATCAAGCCCAACTTTCCAAAAATCTTGGTAAGACAAAACAAAATTCAAGGTCGATCAGAGGAAGAAGGGATCTAAGCCACCATTCTTCAAAAATAATCCATAGGGACAACAAACTCCTAGAGAATATAGAACGATTGAGACAGGGGGTCAAAGGCCAAGAAAACCACCTATTCAATTTTGGGGTTGTAAATGAGATCATATGTACAAAGATTGTCCTCGTAGAGGTGAAAAAGTGAGAACTGCTCATAATGTACAACAAGCTGAAACAGTGGAGGATATGGGCAGAAATGTACCAAGGATCTATGCAGCCTTGGACAACAAGAAAGAAGAGTATCAATTACATATGATTGAAGTGGAATGTATGATAGAAAACCAAACCATTGTTATTTTAATTGATTCATGAGCTAGTCATAGTTATATAGATCCTAAGATGGTGGAAAATTTGCATTTGCCAAGAATCAAGAATGGAAAATCTTTGTTGGTGCAGCTGACTACCAGAGCCAAAAGAAAAGTTAATGAGATGGTTAATTCATGTCTTATGGACATGAATGGACTGAACCCCAGGGAAGATTTGAACATCTTGCCTTTAGGTTCCTATGATTGTCTAGTTGCAATGGATTGGTTGGACCAACTTCATGCTATCCTAGATTGTCATAACAAGGAATTTAATTTCTTGGATGAGGAAGGGAGTCTAAGGAAAGTACAGGAAATTCTCAGGGAAATAACCATCAGAGAAATTTTAGCATTGCAGCTGAAGAGATGTTACAGAAAAGGGTGTGAAATCTTTGCAACACATATGGAAGAGACACCTAAAGACACGGTGCCAAATTTGTAAGATCATGTAGTCTTGGAAGAGTTTGAAGATGTGTTCAAGGAGGTACCACAACCACCCCCAAAGAGAGATATTGATTTCTCTATAAATTTAATGCCTGGAGCAGCTCCAGTGTCAAAGAATTCTTACAGAATGAATACACCAGAGTTGAAGGAGTTGCAAATGCAGCTTGATGAAATTTTGAAGAAGGGGTATATACACTCAAGTGTGTCACCTTTGGGCGCCCTAGTCTTGTTTGTGAATAAGAAAGATGGAACATTAAGATTGTGCATTGATTTTAGACAATTGAATAAAGTGACTTTCAAGAACAAGTATCCTCTGCCAAGGATTGATGATATCTTTCATCAATTGAAGGACGCAAAGATATTTTGAAAGATTCATCTCAGGTCAAGATACCATCTGGTAAGGATTAAGGAGGAATATATTAGAAAGACCACCTTTAGGACAAGGTATGGTCATTATGAGTTCCTAGTGGTGCCATTTGGGTTGTCAAATGCACCAGTTGTTTTCATGTGATTAATGAATGGTGTTTTCCAAGAATATTTAGACAAGTTTCTCATTTCCTTTTTGGATGACATTCTTATATACTCTAAGTCAGAAGAAGAGCATGAACATAATTTAATAATGGTGTTGAAAGTATTAAGAGAGCATCAATTGTATGCCAAGTTGAGAAAGTGCTCATTTTATTAGAAGCAAATTCATTATTTGGGGCATATCATTTCAAACGATGGGATAGTAGTGGATCATGAGAAGATAAAATCCATTAGAGAATGGTCAATGCCAAAGAATGCGACAGAGGTAAGATCATTMATGGTCTTTATARGCTACTATAGGAGATTTATTGAAGGATTTTCAAAGATTGCACACCCAATCACTTCCTTGCAAAGAAAGGGTGTGAATTTTCAGTGGACATTRGATTGTGAAAAGAGTTTCCAACACTTGAAACAATTATTAACAAGTGCTCCAATACTAAGGATTGAAGACTCAAATGAATACTTCGTTGTATGCATAGATTCATGTAAAGAAAGACTCGGTGGAGTCCTCAGTCAAAATGGGTTTGTTATATGTTATGAATAAAGGAAGTTGAAAGAGCATGAAAGAAACTATGCCACTCATGATTTGGAGTTGGCAGCCATAGTGCATGCTGTSAGGAAATGGAGACACTACCTCATGGGAAAAAGGTTTGATATGAGAACARACCATAATGGTCTGAAATATTTATTTGATCAACGAACTCTAAATGTTAGGCAAAGTAGATGGTTAGAATATCTGAGTGAATATGACTTTGATATAAATCATATCAAGAGGAAAGAAAACAAAGTAGTTGATGCACTCAACATAAGAGTTCATGAAATGCAATTTACAAACATTATCATGTACCAATCAAATTTGAAAGATAGAATTTTAGAGGTTGCCAAATTAGATTTGCATTAGAAGGAAATAGTGACAAAATTACAACAAGGTAATTTGCAACAAAAAATTGAAGAATACAAGCTAGATAATGATAAAATTCTCATGTACAAGGGCATAATTTATGTACCAAATTCTTAGGAATTGAAAAATATGATATTGAGGGAAATTCATAATGTACCTTATGATGGACACCTAGGTTATCAAAAAACTATTGCAGCTTTCAAGAGCTAATATTATTGGCCAGGCATGAAGAAAGAGGTTGATGATTTTATTGCCAGATGTTTGGAATGTCAAAAGGTAAAGGCTGAGCATAGACACCCATCTAGTTTTCTACATCCATTACCCATTCCTGAGTGGAAAGGAGAAGTTGTAACAATATATTTCATCACCAAACTGCGCAGAAAAAAAAACAAAAAAAAACATGATTCTATCATGGTAGTGGTGAATAAGCTTACTAAAGTTGCCCATTTTATTCAATTTAATCTCACTCACAAGGAAACCAACATCACTGATGTTTATATGAAAGAAATTTCTAGATTACATGGCATACCCAAGACAATTGTGTCTGACAGAGATTCAAAATTTACCTCAAAATTTTGGAAAGGAATATTTAATGGATTTAGAACAAATTTGAATTTTAGTACAACTTATGATCCAAAATTAGATGGAAAAACATAGAGGGTGAATCAATTGATTGAGGATATGTTAAGGATGTATGTGATGGATAAACCATCAAAATGGGAAGACTACCTGCGCTTGGTAGAATTTGTTTATAATAATGGGTACCAAGCATCCCTAAAGATGAGCCCATTTGAGGAACTTTATGGAAGAAAGTGCAACACACCAGTAAGTTGGGATAACCCAATATTTAGAGTAGTGGTTGGACCAGATTTACTCAGGGAAATGGAGGAGAAAATGATAAAAAAAAATAAAAA
This sequence comes from Picea engelmannii, assembly GCA_009831015.1. Classification (NCBI taxonomy): domain Eukaryota; kingdom Viridiplantae; phylum Streptophyta; class Pinopsida; order Pinales; family Pinaceae; genus Picea; species Picea engelmannii. The sequence goes on from ML819227.1 coordinate 68,537, forward strand.
AATAAAAGGCTGCCCAAGACAGGCAGAAAAGCTATGCTAATAAGGGCATAACTCACAGGGAATTTAAAGTGGGTAATCATGTATTTTTGAAAGTGAAGGCCAACATAAGTTCCCTGAAGTTGGGAAATTGTTCAAAGTTGGCAGCTCGCTATTGTGAGCCATTTGAAATCCTGGAGAGGATTGGTCCAGTAGCCTATATGATTGCGTTTCCTACATCTATGTCTATTCATAATGTATTACATGTATCATTACTCAATAAATATATACCTGATGTTAATCATGTTATTGATTGGAATGTGATTCAAATGGAGCAAGAAGGCAGTTTTCAAGTGCATCCAGTACGCATTTTGGACGTGAAAATCAAGCAGCTCTAGAATCGATCCATAGGGCTTGTAAAGGTCCAATGGACTTGGTACGGTCCTAAGGATGCTACTTGGGAACATGATGATGCAATGCGGGAAGAATACCCACATATTTTAGAGGATTTTTGAAATTTTGTAGTATATGGGTACATGATGCACTGAGGACAATGCATAAATAAGGGGAGAGGATTGTAATATCTCTAGGACGAACCCAATTGTAATGTAAATGAAAATGTACTTAAGCTGGTGAGCTATTTTGATATCATTTTGTATGCACATTTCATGGCATAGTGCGTGCTTGTACTGCACAGTAAAATGATGAAGTGTGCACATTCCTGGATACCACGCACAACAACTTGAGTGCGCATGATATTGAGACTAGGGAGCCCTTTTGTATATGCTATTTTTTATAGGTTGGTGAGCCGGTTATTATAGATATGATGATTATGTTTTGATTAGGCCGTAGAAGCTAGATGTTAAAGGCCAATGCACCTATTTTTGTATATATCTCATAATTAATATAAAATTCATCGTTGCACGTAGACCGACCATGATAAAAGAGACGGGGGACTAAAATCCACTGGTTAGGGAAAGGGAGGGGCCTAACAGTTAAGGAAAAGGGCTAAGCTAGGGAGATTAAGCCAAAAATGAATATTATATTAATATTTCTTAAATCATAAAGTATGGATAATTATTTCATCCTAAGTTTTAAAGTTGGGGACAAGTGGACCAAAGTAGCTCCCAACATGACAAGTGTCAAGTTGTGGACATGCATACATATTGTTGGGACTTAGTTCATTTTCCCATCTTTTTCCATCATTCTGACCATCATGCCTTCCATCATTCGATCAGTTGGTTAGCTTGGGAGATGGACTGAAGAAGTGGGTTGTCAGGCTTACGGGATATTGAAGAGGTGGGTTGTTAGGCCCATGAGAAATTTCTCTTTGGGTGAGAGAATTGTTGGGGAATTGATTTCCTAAAGGTGCTAAACTGTAGCTACAGGGCTCCGAGACTTCATGTCCATCCTGTTGCTAAAGCCCTAGAAGGGAAGTGGGGCAACCGAAGGACTGTTGAGCACAGAAGGGACACAATTCCTGGGGTGGGACAGACATGTGGGGAATGAGGGACTGTAGGCTGTTAGTTGAGTGAGCACCTATGACATAGTCTTTCTTGTTGTCTAAGAGCCAATAGCCTGGTTAGGAATCTCTTTACCCAGGTAGAGTTTAGTCCCAACTTGGGGGTGACCCACTGCTGAGAGTGATGAGTAGGGTGGTCTAAGTCTAGGAGGTTCGTGTAAGGTCTGCACGCAGTTGGTGACATTCTTACAAAGCTAAGTGTCGATTGTGTGATAATTTTACATGTTGCATTGTTATTTACGTGCTTATTTTTATGGGTTATCATATGTGCAGTTATAACTATGTTTAGTTTTATGGGTATTTCATGTATATGTTGCATGAATATGTTTACTCTTATTTGAGTGTGAATCTGTGCATTTCCAAATGTATTTGGTTGTTTACGTTATATATATATGTTTTCTCAAGAGTTCTGTATGTATATACATTTTAATTGCATGCAGCTTGAACAATTTATGTGGCATAGCTCAGTTGGATACTGGGTATGTTACAGTATGTTACGTAGAGAGAACTAAAGAGTTCTCTGGCATAGCCTGGCCTATCATGGATGGACGAGGACGTTACATGAATGTATTATATTTAAGATAATATCGCATTATCATAGGCATGAAATAGTTAGAAAAGCACAAAGTTATATTGAACTATTAATAAAAAACATTTGTGTACAAATATGAAAATTGAATATCAAGAAGAGTGCAAGGAATTAGTAAACTAGTTTTTGTCATAAAAATATCGGCAATGCAATTCAAGAAGTGCATTAGTAAAGGCTGCAAAATATATGTTATCCAAGTAACAAACCTGTTAGATAAATCAAGAAAACCAATTTTAAAAGATTTTACTATGCTTCAAGGAATTGAGGATGTATTTGCAAAAGAAATACTGGAATTACCTCGAAGGAGAGAAATATATTTCTCTATTGATCTACTACCTAGATCTTAGTCTCAAAGGCACCTTACATGATGATTATTCATAAATTAACATAAATAAAAATTCAACTACATGAACTATTACATAAAGCATATATAAGACCAAGTGTCTCATCATGGGGAGAACCAGTATTATTTGTCAAAACAAAAGATGGAACACTACAATTATGTATTGACTATCAATAATTGAATAATATGACCATTAAAAATAAGTACCCTCTACCCAATATTAATGGTTTATTTGATCGTGATTTTCTAGTAATCCCATTTGAACTTACTAATGAACCAACAACATTTATGTTTTTAATGAATAATATATTTATCCAATACTTGGATAAAAACATATTGATCTTTATTGATGATATATTAATCTATTTAAAGTCTGAGGAAGAACACAAACAATATTTGAAATTAGTATTACAAACTCTAAGAGAACATAAATTATTTGTTAAGTTTGATGAATGTGACTTCTATGAAAGAAACATACAATATTTGAGACATGTGTTATCAAAAAATGGTATTTCTGTAGACCCCGAAAAGATTAAAGCTATCATGGAATGATCGGTACCTAAAAATGTAGTGGACATATGATCATTCATGAAAATTATTAGAGGTTTATTCATACAAGAGCATCATCATAAAAAATAATGAGACATTGTGGAAGATTATTGAGTGTACAACATCACGTGCATTTAACGAGTTTGTATTCCAAGGAAGGCACAACATTAATTTTTAAACCATTATAATTAAATTCCTTTTAATCATGAAGAATTAGAAACATTGCATGTATTTTAGGAAAGGAAAAATCATCTTTACTGACGGTAGAGTTGTACAAATTTTGAGTACTAACTCAAATATGAAGTTGTAAATATGTATTTAATTACAATAGCTTCTAGATAGAAATGAATTTACTACAATGTGAAATCACTAGAACAATCTAGAGAGGAAGGCTCGAGAAGCAAAGGATTGTATAAATCTATGTAATATATGCGTTTAGTTCATTTTTTTTAGAAATAAGAAAAAAAGAAAAGAGAATATTTCCAAGTCCCAAAGGAGGGACTGTAAGATCATTTTTCCCTGAATTTTAAGTTTTTGTATTTTCTTGTATATGTGTATGGTGTGTGTTTGTGGAGAAACCATTGAAAATTGTATAAGTTTTAGTTGTTTCTCTTCGAGTGAGTTGAGTACAAGGTGTGCATGAAGCCTACGTAAGGTGTGCGAAGTCCAAGTTCCCATGTAAGATTCAAATTTAGGAGAGTAAGCGCAAGTGTGCGCAGAATCCCAAACAAGGTGTGAGAGGATGAACCTTCATTAGGTTTGAAACGAAATATCATAGTGCAAGGAGTGCATAAAGCCAACATTTTGGTGAAACATTGGAAAATATCAAGATAGTGAAGAAATATGCATTCCAACTAATTCTAGCTAGTGTTCCAGTCTAGTCTCGAGATGGCGTGCATGTGAGTATTCATGCATAGTTCTTGTGAGTTACAACTGTCAAAGTTTTTGTTAATAGTTTTTTTACTTCATTATAAACAATAGTTATAGTTTTCACTTTAGAAGTGTAGCAGTTTTAAGTTCAAGACATTACTTCCAAGTGTAATAAGTGGTCATTTTCATTGGATATACACCATATTTTTTGTTAAGGTTGAGTTTGAAGTAAGACATGACGAAGGGTTCAATTTTTAGTGAAAGATTCAAGCATCATAATTTGGATGGACAAGATTGTAAAGCTCACTACCTAGTGAATATAAATATTGATGACAATTTGTGTTTTCTTTCCCAAGTCTTTATGTGTTCTTAATCTTATCTTGGATGCAAATTTTGAGTGTCTGCAATGTCACCTATTTTATTAATCCCCTTTATAATTTTGGAACTTATGTGTTCTTAATTAATATTAGCCCATGATAGTCAAGAAATATGTGTTCCCTTAAGTTCCTTTGTAATTATGTCACCTCTTTTATTCATCTCCTTTACAATTTTTAAAATTGAGTTAAATTAGAATTCTTCATCTTGTTAAGAGTTCCTTCTTGAATGATAAAACCCTGAATTTTTGTTTCCAATGTTCCTACTCACACGGTTAGGAAGTCCTGTGCTAATATTCTCCTCTCATTTCAAACATTTTACTTTTGTCATTGTGTCTTCCACAACAAATGTTTTGCATATTCTTGTGTTATTAGTCCCTCCAGTAGGCATAGAGGGACTATAGCGATCGAAAAATCGTTGACCTCATATTAGATTGTGCATTGACCATAAATATTTTCATATTATCTATTGTTGGAACAAGGGAAGTGAAAACATCAATTTTTATATAATAGAAAGTACCATGTTTGTCAAGATCTGATTGGACAACGGATTGGAGGTCTTATTGTCGGCTTAACTATTCCCAATGTTATATATCTTGGCATATCCAAAGTATTTGATCGTATATGGTCTTTTTGAATCATATATTTTATTATGCATTGGTCGAAGGTGGATTAATGCTAGCATTAGTTCGAATGTTTCCTTTAGCATTTTCTGCTTCGTAGAATACATTCTCTACCATATTACTATCTGTGATTTTTGCTTTATTGTTGCATGCTTCAAGAGAACAGGCCTGCCACGCTGCATTTTTTCTTAGATGCTTTCATAGGGCTATGCCATTCGACATTCCTGACAGTCTTAAGTGTTTACCTAACAACTCTGGTAGTCTTAAATGTTTATTGTACAGATGCGTTGCAATACAATTTCGTTCATGGTACACATCACTGCTTCAGTGGTCGATGCATGTTCACTACTTTGTTCCATGATTTTGGTTCTTGTTTGATTCAACTTTTCAAAGTTGAGGTCCTACAGTTGTAGTTCGACCTCTTTGTGGTTGTTCAATGGTTTGTTGTTCTTCAACTTTGCAAGTTGTTGGACCTATTATTGCGGTTTCCAGTTTTTGGGGTTGAGCTCTTGTCATCCCTCATTGACGGGTAAGTTTCCATGTTGTTGCTATTTTTCAATGGTGGGGATTCTTGCCTCCAAATTTTGTTACAGACCATCTTTTTTTGTTCTCTTAATTTCTCTTCCTAGAAACCATGCGTCCTCATATGCCGACTGTCACGTCCATAGATTTTCCCAAAATTGAAATGCATAGGGGTTTATGAAAAGTAGTTCGGAGCTATCAGAAGAGGGAACAATCTGGCGGGGTGTAGACGCAAGGAATGATTTTATTCCGTGGGTTGAAAAACTACGTCTACATGTTCTCTTTATGCTGTGTAAAGTTATGGTTTTATTTATTTGTGTTGTTTCTTCTGTTTGGTTCAGTTTCTAGTGTGGGTTTGTTTTCTTCTCATTTGCTATGGGGACTAGGGGGGATTGAAGTTGAGAAGAATAAGGTTGAAATATACATATGGGGATTGGTACCCAGTTCCGTGCTTGTAGTTTTCCTATTTTGCTTTCCGTTTTTTTTTCTACCTTTTATTTTCTTCCCCTCCTTCTCTCTTTTCATATAAACTAAAAGGATCTAGAAAAAAAATTGAATGTCACAATTCAAGAGATGAAAGAAGTAATAGATGTTGAGTCGTATCAAATAGATACATAGTCCATTATACATGACAACATTGATGTGATTTTTCATAGAAATGGCCTTTTTAGATTAGATGCATTCTCATATACTATTGGGGATTGCCTTTTCAAAACATTCCAGGTTCTACTACATTTACGATATTCGTCGACCGAGATGCACAATGGATTGATAGATTATTTCTTCAGTTGTTTTAAAAATGGTGATGTTGAGGCTTTGGAGTCCTATGAATACAAACTGGAATCTGATTTTCTTCGACAATTGCATGGAATACATGATGTCGCTACGTATTTTTCAAAGATGTGGTTGTTTTCATCTCCAATTCTGCCTACACATGGGAGGGGAATTTGACGAGATACATTTTGTATACGGTGGCTATCTAACTGGCTCAATATATCAATTGGAATATGGTCATTAAAAAGAAAAACAAGATATCTACTATTCAACAAAAATGCATCTGACAATCCATATTGCATCTTATTCCATGATGCCAATGTCGTCAGTGGTCATTATGAACCACTACTGTACAGAAAAATGTCCATATGCAATGTTGAAGGGCCTCATATTTACTTCTCCTTCATTTTCAAAGACCTTGAATCGCAATGGAAATGGATTTTGCATCGCATAGATTGCCAAGGTTTACAACTGGCAAAAAATGTTGTGTCTAGCTATGGAGATAGTTTGTTCAATGCAATTTTTTGTTTGGTGGCAGGAGATTTCGATGTGAATTCATTGTGGATTTACATTGTACAGTCCTTTTGCAATACAATTATAGGCGAAAACCAACAGGCTTTTATGTGCTTGCATCAACACCTTTGCCCATATCTTCTAGAAAATATGTTGGCAGTTGGAAGTTGGCAGGAATACCTTGTGAACATGGTGCTTCCATATGAAAAATGGAATATGGAGGGTTGTAGATTCTATTTGCAATGGTTGTCTATGATATTCAGAGTAAATATCAAGGTCTAGTCGGCCTTGCCAAATAGCATTGTCCATTACTGGTTTACTGATTCAAATTACGATCGCACAATTGACATCCTCTCATTGAAAACATATACAACACATATCCATTATGAACCTTTGCTTGGACATATCAGTGGTTCAAGGTTCAATGTCCATGCCACCCAAATGGAATCGAATTTGCATATGCGTCGACTGCTTTTTAGTGAGAATGAGACTCCTCCCGATTGCGATATGGCCATACAGGGATTGAACAAAAAACGCATGAATGAAATTCATCACAATTGTGATGAGGCCATACAAGGCTTAAACAAAAAATGTAGAGTAATTTATCACAACTTGAAAAAAGTTATGCATCAAATTCATCCCAGTTGCGATAAGGACATAGAGGCCTTAAACAAAAAACGTAGACTAGTTTATGAGAACCTGAGTCAGAGTGACATTCATCCCAGTTGCCATCAACTAATAGTGACCTTGGGCAAGAAACATAGAGTAAGTTACCACAACTTGAAAAAGGTCATGCGCGAGAGAAAAAAATACATTTCTATTCTTCCTTTTAGAGAGAAACTCACATATCAAAATTTAAAGAAATTCGTTCATGCAAAACATAATAGAAATAAGTACAATCACATGTCCCAAAATGGTCATGCAACTATGAAATTTGGTGGTCTAGAAGCAACACCATGTAGTACTACCAATGAAAACTAGGAAACAATTTCTACCCATACTTCTATGCGAAAGAAAAATACAACATAGACCTACATGAAACAAATTAAACACACTCCTTCCATTTCATGTGCAATTTGTGAACAATTGAGTTTTTCAAAAAACACTAAGCCTTTCATGCCTGATTTGCAAGAAGAATACCTCCTCTTGACAATGCACAAGAAACCATTTTCTAGTGGCAAAGTTTGTCTTCCATGCAAATGGTCGCTTCAAAATGGAAAATTTCCACAGTTTGCAATCCTTCACCAAATAATATGTAATACACAACTACCAGATGTAAGTGCACCTATGGAGCTAGAGCAGAGACTTGTGTCTCTGCAAATTGCATTTTCTCAAATCCGACCTTGGGGCTATAAATGACACCATATGGGCTTAACATGATCAATTATTAATGTGCATATTCATCTAGATGCTTTGCAAAAAACATTGCCACAATTCATTAACAATGCAATGACAATTGTTATGTCTCTGAAAAGACACTTGCTATACAAAAATGCCTATTAGACAGGCAAAGTGTGTGTGCATGCTGTTATGAAAGAATTAAAGGAATTATGTTCCAAGGCCCTGTACAAATCACATAACATTTGTATAAATGACAACTGGAACAATGTTCTTGTAGAAGAGGATGGAAACTCTGCAGACACTCTCAAAAATCCTAGTGACTTTGATACAAGTGATGAATCAGAAAATGAAAGCCCTTTTGAAACATTGGTGCATGGATTCACTAATTCACAGTGCATTTATGATTTCCAATACCAAATTATTGAAATTGCACCTGTCGAGGGGCAACGTCCACTTGGAATATTCAAGGAAAAATTCACTAAGTAAATGAACTTTCCAACACTCTTCTATGGAGATTCAATTATCATAAAATAGTCTGATGGGAGCTGCTACATTCAAGGGGTTACTTCTCCTGCCACATAACAAATTTGTTTTTCAAAACAATGCACATAATAATAGAGCAAGTTTTGTCCTGCATGTAGGTCCGAATAAGAAAAGTCTAGTTACAAAGAAGAAAGTTGATGGCCAAGGATGTGAAGTACAAAGTAAACCTAGAAAAAATTCTGAAATCTGATATTGGATACATAGATTTCAAAAACATTCGCACCTCTCCTAACTATTTGCAGCAAAACAATTTTATTTTTTTTGCAATGATTTGACAATTGGGCCCGCCAACATTTTTCATCACATTTACAAGTGCAAATCATTGCTGGGATCCATTGGTGGCTTCCGTATCTGACCTGCATAGGAACAGGAAACATAAAAAATAAACCTATACACTAGAAAATAATGACACTGAATACCTCATAAGAAAAGACCCATTGACATGTACTTGCTACTATAGACATAGAATAAATGCTTTGAGACAACTGATATTCCATGATGAAACATTTTTCGGAAAAATATTGGACTACTTTTTTGTGACTGAATTTTAGAATAGGGGAAATGAACATGACCATGCACTGTTGTGGATAGAGGGTGTACCAGTCTATGGAGTTGATAACACTTCAGAGATCGAACAATTTGTGGATAAATACATAACATGCAACACATATCATTTGGATTTAGAACTTGCCAAAGTCCATAGACATTACCATACAAGAAATTGTAGAAAATGAAAAAACTCGCATTGTAGATACAACTTCCTGCATCGCCAATGAGAGCTACAAGAATCATAGAGCCACTTAGTTTAGAGGAAAATGTTGTTGTTGAGAGATCTAAATCCTTGTTCACATTTCTAGAACAAGGAGAATTTGATGAGCTTATGAGCTTTGATGCCTTCTTGACAGAGATAAATCTATCGAAAGATGAGTACATCCAAGCCATACAATGTATGCTTAGGCAACCAACAGTTTTCCTTAAACAAAAACTGTCCCATATTTGGAACAACAGTTTCTCCAAGGACATGTCAGTTATGTGGAAAGCAAATACAAATGCACAGTACATGCTCAATGCATATGCTGCAACATTGTATTGTACCTCATATATGAAAAAGGTTGACAAATCTATGACAAGTGCATTCAAAAGAATACACAAAGAACATGAAATAAGTCATATTGAAGCCATACAAATGATACACACACTTGAAAATACATTTCTTAATCTTTAACAAATGTCTACTCAACAAGCAATTCAAATTGCACTTTTCCTGCCCCTCACTTGTAGTTCAATAAAATGTGTCTTCATAAACACATCTCCACTTGAAGAGCACACATTTGTGCTTAAACCACCATTTTTTCTACAAAAAGAGCCTGACAATTAAGAAGACGTGCTATGTTGTTCTATTGTTGATTATTACCTCCAGTGTCCATCTCCTATTAGGCATATCTTCTTAGCAGAATTCGTATCACATTACAAAAAAAATGGTGCACCCATATCAAAAAGAAAAAAACCCTCTGTGATAGAGTTTGTCAAATACAATAAACATTGTGACTATGAAAACTATTCTAGAGAAAAAATGTTGTTGTATGTTTCATTTGATGAAAATGAGGAGACATTAAAACATAACTTCTCTGCATGGGAGGTTGCATATGTTGCATCTGAGACTATAGTGCACATCAATGAAGATAGATTTATCTACAATGTTAATCTAACATGGGGTGATCTAGAAGTTTCACTTAATGACCTATAAAACCCTAGCGATCATGACGATACATTCACAAACCGAAAAAAAAAATAGAACTCCTTCTGAGTCCTATGACTTACAAGCGGATCTGCCTCGTCCTCCAGCAAGTGGAAGTGAAAAACATATCAATTTTGGTTTTCAAGTCACAAAACATCATTTCCTGATTGAAAATAATGAATTTTGAACCACAGAATAAGACGTTTGTTGAATCGTGAACAACAAACAATTCTAAAGGACATTGCTCTTAAAAAATGCTTGAACATGGATAGTCCTGTGCACTTATTCCTTATAGGCGGAGGAGGAATAGGGAAGACATTCAAAACAAAAGAACTCTTCCAAATGCTTATACGAATCTATTATTCAAACAATTCCTCTGATCCTATGAAACCAAAGGGCCTAATAGTTTCATACACAAGAAAAGATGCATATAATGTTGGTGGAACAACAGTCCACTCTTCATTTTTAATGCCTTTTAACAAGTCACGGTTTCTTCCACTTAGTAAGGAAATGTTGGATACATTATCTAAGCTTTATGAGGAATTCCAACTTGTCTTTATAGACGAAGCATCTTTGATTGGGAGTCAGTTCTTGTATTCCATTGACAACTAACTAAGAAGCATAAAATATGTGGATACAAAATACTTTGGAAACATTGACATGATATTCCGTGGGGATATTTACCAGGCACAACCCATCCAAGATTCTTTGATATTTGAAAAACATATCATTAGCATGGAAATTGTCACCCATGACTTATGGAGAGACAATATTAAATGCTTTGAGTTGCATACTAAAATGCGCTAGACAAATGAAACATTCATTCCAATTCTGAATAGAATGTGCACAAACAACCAAACATATGATGACTTAACCTATATCAATTTGAGGTGCTTATGGCCTGCACCAACACACCCAACGTTCCCTTACCTGTTATACAAAAATAAGGATGTTTCAATGCATAAAAACCACATGCTATCGCTCATGCTTGGTGATGATATCATCATCAATTCAATTGACCTGGGAGAAGACAACCATGGAAATGTTCCACGTCAGGAACATTCAGTCACTCTACCTTTGTAGATTGTCCTCAAATTAGAAATTCTCAATGAAATATATGCCTGTAACTATGATTCACAGGATGGCTTGGTCCATGGTGCAGATGGAATACTCAAAGGCTATACGAAGACAAAAAAAACTCAATTTCCTTTGGATTAAGTTCCATGAACTGCATATAGGCAAGCGACAAGGAAGCAAGTTGTCTTATCTATATAATTCAAACACTAGAAGTGACTGGACACCTATTTTGTGAATATCGAAGCCAATATCGACATCAGAAAATACAGGTCAACTGAAGATTCAAAAACAATTTCTGATTAAACTTGCATGTGCACGTACAATCCACAGATCACAAAGACTAACACTTGATAATGTTGCATTTCAGCCTGCTAGAATTAAGATACATGGACTTGTGTACACAACATTGTCCCGTGTCATAAGCATAGACTCCTTGTATTTACTAAGTCCTCTTACAAAAGATAACTTCAAAGTGAAACAAAAAGTTCAAATTGAAATGGAACAACTTAGGACCACTACAAAATGGAAACTGCACTATGATTACCAATCCATGCAAACAAATTCATCT
>ML819228.1:0-28978 GCA_009831015.1 Picea engelmannii
AGGAGGATTTTATCCAAGCCATGTAAGTGAGGTGATGTGGCTAGGGGATGTCCAAACATGTGGGTGAAGTGAGAGCCAAGGATGCATAATGTTATTTGTGGGTGCCTTTGTAGAAGGCGAGTTGTACCTATCATGGATGCATTTTTCCAAGCCTGTTCTTGCCTTTATTATTTTCTTGCTTTATTTTTTTATTTTATTTTTCTTATTCTTTTTCTTTTTATTCAAGGGCTAACCAGAGGACACTGCCTTGGCATGGTGACCAGAGATGATAGTTTTACCCACAAGTACTTTCACAGAGATGAGAAGGTTGGATCATGATGAGACCCCCTTTCCCTTGGCCATGCAACCAAAGGTCACTGCCCTGGCATGATAACCAGATGGTGGCAATGTCATACTGCTAGGTACCCATGAACCTAATATGCTAGCTCGTGATGAGACCCCCTATCCTCTGACTAGATCTTGTTTCTTATTTTCTGGGTCCCTCCTTTTTTCGCTGAGAGGCTTTTTATTGCCTTCTCGGGGATCCCTGGGCAAAGCATACCGAGGTTTCATTTTTAGGCTTTTATCTTTTACCAGTTGCTTTTACCTTCTGGGCCTTTATCCCCTTCTTCCCACGAGATAAGGTGCAACCCTACAAACAGGTCAATCATATGCCCGAACAAGGGGAATGGGATAAATGAGTGGGAGATAAGATGACATAGTGGTGCTATGATGGGAGCGGATGATGGCTCTTCAGAAATCCCCCCAATGGAAAACCAAGATCCATGGGCACAAGCTTGATAGGGCATCCCATCAATTTTCCCAAGCATGGTCAAGTGGGCTAATGTAAGATCCAAGCAGTTGTTAGAGATAAAAGGAATCAGATGCATATATTTAAAGGTTTCAATGATCAAAAGTGGCACATACCATGATACCTGGACCAATTACCTCACGGAGCAAGAACTTCTTCTGATACAAGACCAAGACAATGGTGATGGATGATACTACTACTGACAAGACAAATATGATGGAAGAAGAAAAGGATAGGCCCTCCAGGGCCATGCTCAGGTCAATCCTGCACTCGGTACATCATGTCTAGGACCTGTGGGCCTCGAGACATGATCTCCTAGTTATCCCTAGAAATCGAAGATAACATCTGGCTCTAACTCGGGGACATGTGCTCACCGTAGAGCGCATGAGAACCTCAACATCTTTGGCATAACATGCAGACCTGCTCAATCTCAATGGGGAATCGGTAACAAAAATGGGGTGGTAATGCCACCCCATCATATATAGACATATATATAAACTGAAATAAAACAATCAACAATGAAAATGTGAAAGCAAACTAACATGAAATGCAAATGGTATAATACATGAAAAATGCCTACTTACCTGCACTTACCTATGAAATCAGGTCCCCCCACCTTGGTGGGGCTTGAGGAGGTGCCCGCTAATAGGTAATGGGGACCTTCTTCCCTCTAAAGTGGATAGATAATATGAGTTGTTGACTGATTCCATTCCAACTTTGAAGGGTTCTAGCAGTGAATGAGTGCTTCCTTTTACATTAGTTGGCTCTCCTTTCTGGGTGTCCCACATCCATACCATGTCTCCCTCCTTGTATTTTCTGATTTTGTATTTTGTCATCCCTTGGACAACCCTGGTGTATTGTGATGAGGGAGGGGGGTGGGCTTCTATTGTAAAAACTTCCTGTTGAGACGGGTAGATTTGTACGTCATCTTCATGTTTCTTTAATATCTTCACCATCCCAATTTCTTTGTTCTTGAATTCATCTAGGAGTTGTTAGTATTTTTCTTTCTTGGGCCATTTGATTTTATCAAAGTCCTCTTCTGTTGCAAGGGGTATATCTTATGGAGAATACTTTTGAAGAGTTTGTATCATATCGTCTTGTGCTCTATTATTATCGATGGAGTGAGTAATGTTTTGCACATGGTCCTCGATTATTGGCACATTGAGGAGACAGCCTATAGTTCCATTTTTCAAAGGCAATTGCAAAAATGTGAGGTCCATCTCAAGGGTGCCACCTAACATTGCAGAAAACTTCCTAGATAACAACATCCCCCACACGTTTGGGACATCAACCACCACGATGTCAATGTGGACCATCTTCTATGGATACTCCTTCAGGCAAACTTCAACATTCTCAACAACCCCATGTGTGGGTATGGCTTTAGATTTGAAGCCACATACATTTCTATAAGGCCGTGTGACCTTCAAACCCACTTGTTGCATGAATTTGAGTGACATCATGTTGGCACCAACACCTGTATCTAACATGCAATTGTTGAGGTTCTTTCCGTTCATTGCCAACGTCATGAAGAAAGGAGGTTTCTCACCATATTGAACCCTGAAGTGATCAACTTGCAACATAATAGGGGGGTCCATAGGTTCATCTGATCCCAAGAAGAAAGTGTCAAAGAATTCCTTGATGGATGGGATCTTGATTGCTTCTCTCAGGGGGACATTTACATGCATTTTTTATAATGCCCCTTCGAAGTCAAAGTTTAGTTCAACCTTACCAGCCTTGGATGTCTTGGGAAGAAGTATCTCCAGGGGTGGGGGATTTGCCTGATCGGAAACAGGTTGTTTCAAATTGTTTCTTTTGTACACATGAAATTCTTTTTTCTTTAGTTTCTCTCGTGATTCACGGTCTAGGTTGTTTATTACCGCCATCCTTTATGATCTGGTTCCTTATTTCACAACTACCTGATGTTCTACATCGGTGATATTTATTTGAGGAAGATCCATGAAACAATCCATGTTGTTGACTTGTTGATGGCCACCATTGTAAGGACATTCATGCTCCCAATGTGCTTCGCTGCATTCTAGGCACCAAGGATTTTCATCAACAACATTTGCAAGGGCCAAGGTATTTGGAACTTCATGCTCATTTTTTGGTTTATAAAATTGGCCTCCCTTTTGGAATTTCCCTTTGTATGAGACCCTGGGTGCTTGGGTCTGAGATCTTTCCAATTTGGAAATCCTGCTCATCATTTCCTCTTGATTCTTTATGATACCATCCATGGAGGCTTCCAGCTTGGTGATACTGGTACATATATATGAAGTAGGCTCAACATTGTGAACTATTTTTGGTTTAGTGTCTATTCTCCCCCTTGGGTTAGCAAAAGGTTCAATATTGAATGAAAGGAGGTTCCCCTCTATTTTAGTAGTGAGCTCTTGGGCTTCCTGAATGGATTGGGGGTTTTTGTCTCTGAGAAGATACCCTAGATGGCCATTGAAATATCTGGTGTAAACATGGACGAGGTAGTCATGTTTTGGATGATGGCTTGCGAGAATCCTTTACAACAAAGTCTCAAACTTAGTATGGAACTCCCGAATGGATTCATTTTCATATTTGGAAAGGTTATTCAGTCGGGTGAGGAGCATATTAGGGTCTTCTTTACACTCCATCTTTTGAGAAAGGCCTCTTCAAGTCTATCCATGGTTTTGATGCTTCCATCGGGAAGGCTTAGGTACCAACGCCTTGAGTCATCATAAAGAGTAGAGGAGAACAACCTCATGAATAGATATTCAACATCATCACTAATGGGGTGAAGTTGGAAAAATACCCAAAAGTTGATCATGTTCTCTTTGGCACTGATTGCATCAGTACCAGTAAATTTAGGCAGCCACTTCTCATACTTGGGTGGCATTTGCCTAGGGTAGCCTGGTATGGCTGACATGTCTAACGGTTTGAAAAGAGTAGGTGACCATTGTTTTTGATTGTTGGCTGGGTTCATTGTAGTGGTCTAAGAGCTAGACATGATTCTTAAAAGAAGGCTCTTCCCAAAAAGTGATTTGACAACAGGAGAGTTCTTGGGAGATTTCCTTCTGAAAGACAAAGGAGGATTATTGAACCTCTTTTTAGTTTGTGGAGTTGCCAGATAGTTTACTTGAAAATATCAAAGAAAAGGGAAAACACCCTAGTGGAGTCACCAGGTAAGCTTGTAATATAAGGCTCTTAAGGCAAGGCTTACAGAAAAGGTTTGTCATTTGAGGAGAATTGACTCAGTGTTCCCTGACAACGACGCCAAAATGTTATCACACAGTTTGTAGCTAGGTCAAATGGCTATAAGATGGAGGTCCAAACTGGCGTAACAGGAACCTATCCCACCCAATGTCACCTTGATGGGATGGTTCTTTATTTTTAGGGAGGTAAAGCCCAGGGGAGACATCCTCAGTGACCTGGGGTTTTGAAAGGGAAAAGGATAAAAGGACAAAGATAAGATTTCCCCCTTTCACAAGTCACCACCAAAACAGACAATCCCGGCTAAACAACCAATAATAAAGTGAATCCCCAATGAAGAAAACATGCCTGGAACAAAGAAATAGAAAACTAATATATGCAAGATATGTTTCAATGGGTTAATACTTCATAAGACTATCTGATAAATGTATATGAGCAATATAGCAATAAATGTTGATGAAGTCAATGTTTATCAATAGCAATAAAAAGATATAACACTTCACCAATAAATATTGGAACAATGTGGCATTCAAGGTAATCAATGAACACTTTATTCAATTAATGACTAAACCACCATTAAATTGCTCTTAAAACAAGACATTGTTGCATCAAAGATGAAATAACCAAAGATGACGTCAACAACTTAGGGTTAGTAGGTTAGTAGGTTATGGTTAGTGTAGTTAGGGTTTCAATTTAAAAAGGGTTTGAGAGTGCTTGGATTCAAATCTTCTTCAACGCTGGAGGTCTTAGATCAATGCCTTAGGGTTAATGGAGTCAATTTAGTAGAGGACGCAAGGGTTGAAGGAGGACAACTAGGGACTAGAGGGAAGAGTTCTGAAGTGATGCTATGGCAGGGCCTCATAATCAAATCCCTAGGGGAGAGAG
Organism: Picea engelmannii; assembly: GCA_009831015.1. Lineage (NCBI taxonomy): Eukaryota > Viridiplantae > Streptophyta > Pinopsida > Pinales > Pinaceae > Picea > Picea engelmannii. The sequence continues at coordinate 4,853 of ML819228.1, forward strand.
GCTCACTCCGGTGTTTCTAAAGCAAGGCCCCGTTCTCTCTCCTCCTTCCTTAGGTTGACTAGGAAAAAATTGCTAGCATAAAGGATAAATCAAAACAAGAGAGTGCAATGAGGGAGAGTGTTGCTACAACAAGGCTCTATCATTAAACCCTAGAAGAAAAACGACCCCAGGTGTAGATAACCTAGGCCTGAGACGTCTCCTCCTTCTTGACTTCTAGAAAGTATGACTAGCAATAAGGGAAGAAAAGGAGAAGAGTGTAGAAAAGGCTAGGCTCTTTTCCTTCTTCAATGGGTGAAAAGTTTCTCTTTTAGGGGACTTGAGACAAGGACCTACTTGTGTGCTTGTCACCTAGGGTTTTGATTCAACAAATTATAAATACATGTAAGAAAATAAGACTACAACCATTAAATCAAGAAGTTTTGCAGAAAAAATACTTACAATTCATCAAGAAATAACCATGCAAACCCTAATTGTAACACCTTCCCTCAAGAGAAATACCATAAAATGCCAAGAAATGCCTTCCTTCAACAAGTGCGCCTCACTAAACCAGCAAAATACCCACGTAGGGCGCTAAAAATCAGGCCTCACTAATGAGTGAGTGACAAATCATGATAAAATGAGGCTAAAACTCCTCAATATATACTATATCAATGACCTAAATTAACTTTTAGGTCATAAAAAGGCCGACAAGGCCATAATGTCAAAATCATATTGTTTTTACATTAAATTGTCAAATTAAAACCCTAATTAAGCAAAAGGTGAGACGTCACCCCTTTTGAGGGAGACGTTATCTCCTTTTAGGGCAAATGCAGAAATAAAGAGCAAAACATTACCCCTCTTTGGGCCTCTCCATCATGCCACACATGCCAACTGCCTTGTCAAACTACCACATGCTCAAGATGATGCCATGAGCCTATTGTTGAAGGAAAATATCCCTGCGAATAGGTAGATCTCCTCTTGAGAGCTAGACTCTTAACTCTTAAGACAGAAGGTTCTTATAATGGTCACTGACTTCCTTTTAGATCTAGTTGAACAAACGTGCGAGGAGGAAGGAGAAGAGAAGTACCTTTTACCGGTGTTTGTCCTTGCACGTTCTGGGTTGAGCTCCAAACTTTCACTCCTCGACAAGCCTTGTAGACAAAAAAGATACAACCAACTTCCTACCTTGCTGAGATTAACTTAAAATAGATCTATCTACTTAGAGACAAGCTCATGTGAGATCAAGTACAAACTAGAAATAAACAGGCCAAGCAGATTATATTGATAGAACAACAACGAAGAAAACTTACAACCATAGATGCGAGTGCAACAGCTTCGTCAAGTCCTCCTTGTCCGACCCTTGCCCAAAAGACCCACGATCAGAATGACAATAGCTTCACTAATAATTCTCCTCCAGTTTACTATGTGTTTCCTATGAGATCATAGGTTTCATGCTTCTCATCCTCTCTCTCCCCCTTTTCACCATGAGAGGGCCTGCTTATATAGGTTTAGAGAGGCCCAACCACTTGATATATCTTTAGGGTAAGTTGAGGATTTTCCTCCTTCAGTTAGGGATCTTCCCTAAGGTCATGGCTTGACTAAGGATTCGAATCCAACTGCCTTCAAATATACAAGATCTTTCCCCCATTCTTCTCAACAAACCAACTGTTGCCCATAATAGGTAGCACTCCCTCAAAAGGGTGATCATAGTGTTATAATGCCCCCTAGTAATGTATAGGGGGCACCAACACTCCTGAGAGTAGGAGCACTTCTCTAAAATGGCTGTCAGAGTGTTATAATGCTCCCTAACAGTCTATAGGGGGGCGCCAACACTCCTGAGAGAGGTATAGGGGAGCGCTCTCCTCTAAAAACTCAACTTTAGTGGTTCTTTCAGATGGAAAGAGGTTCATAAGCCCAGTTAACCATTCCTCTTCTTCCAAATCAAATGTTTGAGGTGTTTTAAGTGTCTTTTTGATGTCATTATAGGTACGACATATGCATTATGACAGTATGCTTTCTTGACACTTGCGACACTTGCGAGCAACATGCGACACTTGTGACACTTGTAATGATGACACTTGCAACACTATCGAAGTGAGTAATTTTGATGTGTAACAGATTGCCCCCCAAAGTATGAAGTTAGAAGATGAGAACTGATAACTGAAATGCTTTGTAGAATTCCAAGTAAGGGTATAGACACAGAGAACCTGACAGAAGCTACACAGAAACATCCAACAAATATTATGACATGTTTCAAAACCTAAGGCAGGCATACGTATGCTTGGGTGATCAAGACTTGCAAGATATGGCCGCCATAAAATACACTGCAGATCCATAATTGTATTGATAAAAGGTATAGCCAATGAGGATACAGTGTGGATCTATACTCTTATGACCTGAACTGATCGTAGCCACAAAGAATACATAGTGGATCTACGAGATGACAAGACATAGCCACGACCAATACAAAGAGGATCTATGTGACAGTATGTGTGTCATTGTTCAAGAAAAACTCCTTCACAACCTGGGCAAAGTACATATCAAATTGATGACTCAACCCAGGGTCTTCTTACTGATCCCGATGTAGTACAAATCTAACCATGTGAATAGATGTACTGATGTCGAACATGGAAGAAACCACTTGATTACTGATCAATGATGTAAACCGTTAACAAGCGCAAGGGAGATCACCGTTGATGTCAATGATTCCCAAGGTACCCTAGTACATTCCAACGAATGTGAATGGATGAGTTGAAGTTGAACATCCGTGGAATCATACGATCAGAGGTCAATTATGTAAACCCACTATCAAATGTGAGGAGGCCTGCCATTGAGGGATGCAGGTCCCAAAATACTAACTGGTTTCTAAGTCTAGTTCCTAGATAATGTGTTGAAGTCGACAAGAATAGACTTGTTGAAGGAGGGCCTTGATGTATCCCCCATCAACGACATGAAACAAACACAAATATGTAATTGGTAGATCAAATGAACATGGACTGACATGGGTATTGAGATAAGATATTTGTGATGCCTGACTCTCGAGGTGGATACTTCCCTTGAACACTGAGGCACAACAACAAAAACATGACATGGAACAAAACACGATGATGCAATGGATACTGTGACTTTCATCGGGTGACCCAAAGGAGTAAGAAAAACTTAGAGGATTGGTTCAGTGCAGAGGTTCAACAGATTAAGATGTTCACAAAGACAAAGTGCCGTGTTCAAGGGCGACTCTAAGAGTTACTGGTAATGGTCTCAAAAACTGCTTGGCTTGCTTCTTTCAATTTTTCCTCGATCCAGATCGACGAGTACCTCTTTTTAATTTAACGAGCTCGAGGAGGGTAACACATGCTCGATATAACTCACCTTCGGTAAGTTCCTCTTCATTTGTTTAACAAACTAGAAGAAGTAAGGGTTCGATCCTGTATGGGCCTGTCGATGTTTTGTTTAACGAGTCCAAAGACATAAAACTCGAAGGTTTTTCATGATTATAGAGTCTGGAAAAACACTTAAAATAGAACTCTCTCAGTTCCTTTTTCATAAAGCAGTCTAATGAGACCGAAAAAGAGATAAACTATCACTCGACATACGTTTTCTTTAAATACTTTAACGAGTATGAAGAGAACAAGGTCGCTCGACAATCTTTTCATGTTTAGAGAGTCTGAAAAGAACTTAAAGGTGACTCCAATGTTGTCCTTTTTCATAATATTAGTCATGTGAGGCCGAAAAAGAGACAAATTATCACTCGAAAGACGCCCTTTCAAACCTTTTAACGAGTGGGAAAGGAAGAAATATCACTCGACAATATTTTCATGTTTTAGAGAGTCTGAAAAGAGCTTAAAGGAGACTCTAGGGGGTTCCTTTTTCGTGTATCCATACAGGTCCGAAAAAGAGATAAAAGTTTGCTCGGATGCATTCTGATGTATTTATGAGCACGAGAAAGAACAAAGACTAAGCCCAGTATGCCCCCAGCTTGAAAGCTAGTGGCTTAACTCTAGAAATATCATCAAAGGCTGGAGACATGCCCTCCAAGATTCAATTCATTCACCGACTCAAAGGTCGTCACCAATTTCTCTAGTAGATGAGAAAAAGAGAAGGGTGGATGAAAACAAGGTTCAAGAGAGATGACTGTTTCATTTTTTAACGATCTTGACATAGGAAAAGAACTATGCTCAGGGCCGTTGTTTCATTTTTTAACAAGTTTGCTACAGAGAAGAGAAACTATGCTCATGGTTTCTCCCTATCATGGCTTCTGAGAGGATAATGCTCTGGAAGGATACCATGTCAAGGGACAAAACTTGGTCATGGCTTCCAACAGATCTTCGCTGGATGGAAGATAATCACTTGGGAAGGAACACATGTCAAGGGTCGCGATAAGAGTAAGGAGACCAGGCTCTAATAACCCTATCGAAGAAATCACCATGTCTACTACCGGATCCAAATCATCGGAAGTTGAAAGCATGGGAGACGATAGAAAATCGACATCAGGAGGGGAGATAGACTATATATCTTCCCTAATTTATTCACGAGGGGAAAGAAAAGAGGATCGGTGACGGTTATTATCCTGAGGAAACTTGTCAATGTGAAACATTTCCAGAATAGATTCATCAAAAGGAAAAATTGGGGAAATGCAGTCAATTGTCGACGACAAGGAACTCAATCGTGATTGCATCGAGGAACCGTCGGGCACCAATAGATGTTGGTCAGCCGATGAGGGAGAAGAGGATTGGATAGAAACGTATGATGGTTCGGTTGGACCAAGTGGCACGGTGTCACCTAGTGTATTGAATTCCAATGGATGAGGTACAATCCAAGGGTTAGATGATTCCAAAGATTGATAATCCATGGTCGAAATCATATCAACGGTGGCAATATGATGTGAAGTCGGTGGAAGTGGTGTAGGGAAGGTACCCACGAGGATAGAATATTTCAATAAGCCAACACCAACGCTTTCATACGTGATCTTGTGGTCTCCCAAGAAAGGAATATTTTTGGTAGCGGGATCACGAGCATCGGTCGTGCAGAAATTCAATTGATCAACAATGACAATTTTTCCCTGATGAGGAAATTGGACACATTGAAAAACTGATGAGGCAACGAAAATCATAGCATAAAACCAACTTCTTCCAAGTAACAAGTTGTAATCGAGGGGAGCATCGACCACCTTTACATCAACAGTAATAGTTTTTCCACCCAATTGGATGGGCAGGGACTGTAAAATCCCATGGGGATGAAAACCTCACCCATCGAAGGTGCGTAACATCATTGGGGATTTGTTAAGTGCGGGTGATTTTAAACCTTTCCAGCACGCCAAAGACATGACACAAGTCGAGGCTCCCTCATCCAGAATAGTTCGGTGGATTTGTTGATTGTGAACAACAACATCAACTTGGAAAACAAGTTGGTGGGAGAGTCGAGACGCATAATTGTCCAGGTTAAACATGATATGGTTGGACGACTTAGGATCAATAGTTCCAAGAGTGTCCAAGAGAATTATATGTTGACTGGGGCAGTGCTGTAGAACTTCTAACACAGACATAGTGCACAGTGCTTGAGCCAGATCTTCAACAATGTTGTAGTTCTGGGCGGCACGTGAACTAGGATTAAAGGTAGCTTTACGTATAGTTCTCTTAGGAGGGCGTAAGATAGAGTCGAACGCAGTTTTCTCAATCTGAAGTGGTCTAGACCGAGGATTAATGGATGGAAGACTAACAGAGGACGATGATGGATCCAGTAAAGTACCAGTACCGTTAGTGTCTTTTCCTTTGTCAAGTTTACTTGGTGTGTCGTATGTCTTAGAGCGAGTGGTCAAATTGATCCCATTAAACATATAAATATGTGCACTCGACGAGGCCTCATCATGAGGATCGCTAGAACTGCCCCCCGGAGAGGGGGTTTGAGCAACCATGGATTGTTGATGTGGAAAAGGTTGAGTAAGCACATCGGGTTGTGAATTTCCTTGGAAAATTTTTGCCACTTCATTACGAAGTGGACAATTTCAAGTGTAGTGATCGTCACCACAAATGATACATGGGAATTTCAGTTTCTGTTGTGGTGGCTTTTCGGTAGCAGGTGTTTGATTTTTTAGTTGTTCATTATTATTTATTGATTTATTCTTTGTCTTCTTATTACCTCCGGATTATTGTGAAGGGGCAGATTGGACTACATTCACCTCAGAGATCTGAGTTTGAGGGGAGGTAGAGGAGAGTTTGGTCGATTGGGAAAAGTATTGAGTTTTGACGAAACCGATAACACCATCCGCATGAGATGAGGATGATAGTTTAGAAGGATCGATATTATCTCGAGTAGCATTCGGAAGAAAATCATACAAAGTATCGAATTGGGAATAAACCAAATCTAAATACTGAGCCCAAGCAATGGCTTGTTCCTCTGTGACCGCATCACCCATAGCGACATCACGAGTGATCGGGGGTAATAGTGATTTAGTAGACCATTCTGCCAATAGTATGTCAGGAATGACTGCCTTGATCATCCTTCGTCATCGCCTCTACTCATGAATATGGTTAGAGATATGCATAGAGTTAGTTTGATGAAGGGAGGTCAAAATTTCAGTACCCATCTCATAGTGAATAGGTATTTGAAAGTGCGTGAGGAAAGACATGGCAAGGGAATTGAAATTATGAAAAGAAGCACGTGGTAGTTCAATATACCACTTTGCTACCGAACCGGTAAGTGTTCGCTGGAAAAGATGCAACTGTACAGAATCATCCATGAAGGAGTTTGATGAACACCACAAATGGAAAGTCATCACATGGTTGTTCAAATCTTTGCCAGGGTTTTCGTCAAATTTCGGAATATCAGAAGGAAGTTTAGCTGGGATGACTGGCCAAACCGATGAATAAAAAATAGGATTGTTTGTTAACTGAGAAAAGTCTGTGAGATCCAGAGTCACAAGGAAAGGTAGCTGTCGGTTAATTTGAAAATGATACTAGTGCGGCATAGGAACACTAGTAGGACCATAAACTGGGTTAGGTGGATAGTTTTAACTAGTAGGTCCTCCTACATACGGTTTTTGTTGGCCAGGATAAGAAGGATTCGATGATGGATGAGAAACATTGGCATAATCCGGTGGGTTTTGAGCATTATAAGACGGGTGATTTATTTTCCCATGAGGAGGATAAGAATTTTTCCCTTGAAAATGGTAAGGAGTAGATCCCAGAGGCGGGTACACATTAGACCCATGAGGAGGATAAGACTGTGGTCCCGGAGAACTCCAGGTGGTGTTTGGGATGCCGTCCAGGTAAGATTGTTCGTAAGATGTTCCGAAAGGAACAGGGTTGGATAATCCTCCTAGTGGGTTATTATACGAGTGCCCCCTAATGTGGGGTTGAGTAAAAGTGCCTCCTGAAGATACTGCCTAGGATTGTGAAGGGTTTCCAGCAAACAAGGGTTCCCTCCTACCAGCGGTGGATTTATGACCGGGGTATGACTGGCAAACGGAGGTTTCCCTCCAGGAGGAGCATGAAAAGGGGGTTGTCCCCCGGGAGGGGTAGGCCTGCCATGGAAAGGTAGTCCTCTAGGAGGAAAAGGTTCATTGGATGGTGGTTTCCCTCCAACCGGTTGTGTTTGGCCAGCAGGGGTCTGTGTTCTCGGGTGAGAAGATGTCCCAGCAGGATCATGTGGAGCTGTAGAGTAAAATCTTGTAGAAATGGGGGTAGAGATTGAAGTTCTTTGGAGATGAGTAGAGGTGATGAGTCCAGCATTAGGGTGGACTTGTGCTAGTGTAACAGTAGGGTTAATAACCCGATCGACTGGGTGATTCATGGTTTGACTGGATGGTCTTGTTTCACTAGGAGGGTCATGAGGATGAAAAGGCTATCGAAAAGATTTGAAATGTTTATAGAGATCGCGTCCTGATGAAGTCCTCCATACAGAATGAGCAGGTGTTGGATTGGTATCTACTGTAGTGCTAGGATGAATAGGAGTCCTATACTGATCACCAAAGATTGGTTCTGTGGATCCCATATATGTTTTGGTAAAGATCCTCTCCAGTAATCATGGGATCTCTTCATATATGATGTTCCCAAGGGAGTCTAAATGAACCAAAATTGGTTCGAGAGGGGTTACCAACACAGATGTAGTGGGATTTTCAACCGTAACCAAAGTGCCTTCTGAGTTATCTAACGGAGGAGCAATAACACTTCTAGCGTCGGATTGATTTTATACCTCTCTACGGTAGTTGTCTTTTGGAGGGTTAGGAGGTAAGGGTTGATAGGCTTCCAGAGGAAGCCCTTACATCCTACATGATCGGAAAATACCTTTGTTTTCTATGGGCTCAATTGTGGAGAATGACAGATCACACTGAAAATCTAGGGCCAACTAACAAAAAGAAACATCATACGCTAATAAAATCTAGGAATCAACCAAGAAGAAAAAACTTCTCTCGATGATCGTACTAGTTGGTGATGAAATCCAACATCGCATGATCAAGTCAAGAAGGGGCTAGGATATGGTGGAACAGTTACACTGGCGACCTGCTTAACGAACTTTCACCTTGGTGCAAGCTTCCACGCAGTAATTGTGGATTTACCCTCCAAGGAGCCCGAGTGAGTTTGACCAATGTTTGTTCTAGGTATAGTGAGACTTCCCTTCACCGTCACCTTGTGTAAGTACCTAAAGATTATGGCAACTAAAGACACCAATTCGTAGTGAGTCCCCAGGCGGGTACAGTCGGCAGTCTGATCCGAAACGTATGGGCAGGATAACAAGTCTGAAATCAAATCGAGAGGCTCCCACACATAATCGTGGGTATACCTCCAAGTGACCCCCAATATATGATTCAACCACTACAAACAGTTGAACCACGGAGGGATAATCTCCGTAATTCGCCCGAATGTGACCTCGTGTGTAACCCCTGTGTGAGAGGGGGATCCCAAAAAACCAATACGACAATTGGATTTAACTCTCCCTAGCTTAGGATGATAATGTTTTTTTTGAAAACTTTGGAGAGTTGTACTCACAGCCTAATCCAAAGTGCTAACCCTAGTCTACTGTTGGTGGAAGATCCTAAAAACAAAAAATGTTCTAGATAATTTTTAATTAGCATTCGTTTTACAGCTGTTCTTTACTCAAAGGGTGTACGAAAGTGAAACTGATGGAATGATGACTCAATTCCCAAAAATATGCATAAAATATGATAAGCAATTGTTTCTTTTCAATGAACGCCTATTTAAGGGAAGGAGAAAGAGTCGTTTTCACTATCAAACACTAATATGGAACGTCCTCAATCAATTTTGTTCTCAATCGAATACAATGCAATGCTAAAAAAAATTCAAATACGCCTTCTAATATACCAACCAATCACTAAAATGTATCTTTTTCGTTTGTATGCGAATGATGATTCAATGCAAAAAACTTCTCTTACTAACTATCCTTTCAGATCAAAGAGATTCGAACAAGTATAAGCAGATTTCGCACAAATGACACACACCCTCTTGCTATGATTGAAACAAGAAGCAATTAGAAAACAAAAGATAACAAAGAAAAATCAAACAATTCACACAAAAGAGAGATGTTTTAAGAACAATGACCTCAAATAAACAAATGAGAAGATTCATAGACTTATGATGTCCTTCACCAGAGTTTCTGCTCAGTCAGACAAGAGAGAAGGAAGCAGTGAATTGATTCCAAGTTCACAACAGGAGAAAAAACTCAAAAAACGGAAGAAGGGCACGAAAGATGAACAGCAAGGTGCCTACTTTTCAGAAAGTAGAGGGTCAAAGGTCATTAGGAAGATATATTGAAGCATCAAGAAGCTGAGCAAGGACAAAAACAGAGACTGAACTGCAGAAAACACAATTCTGGAAGGTATTTTTGCAAAGAAGAGGCTGGCACTCTAGTGTAAGGACCACCAGAGCATTATAAAGCTCTATTTGATACCTTTAGGGAGTGCTGGAACTGGGATAACATGGGCACAGGGGCGCCAGGCTTCAAAAGCTCAGAAAAAAGGTAAAAAAAAAAAAAAAACTCAGTCAATTTTTTGTCAATCAGGATGCATGTGATGGATTAAGGATTCAGTCAGAAAGTGAAATCATATATATGAGGTGAAAAAGGCCTAAGATAAAAAATGGGTAAGACAAGGTCTATGAGGAAAAACCAAAACCAAAAGTTTTGATTCAATCCCCAGTGGAGTCACCAATTTCTGTTGAAGGAAAATCTCCCTGCAGATAGGTAGATCTCCTCTTGAGAGCTAGATTCTTAACTCTTAAGACAAAAGGTGCTTATCATGGTCACTGACTTCCTTTTAGATCTAGGTGAACTAACGTGCGAGGAGGAAGGAGAAGAGAAGTACCTTTTACCAGTGTTTGTCCTTGCATGTTCCGCGTTGAGCTCCAAACTTTTGCTCTTTGACAAGCCCTGTAGACAAACAAGATACAACCAACTTCCTACCTTGCTGAGATTAGCTTAAAATAGATCTATATACTTAGAGACAAGTTCATGTGAGATCAAGCACAAACTAGAAAGAAACATGCCAAGAATATTATATTGATAGAACAACAACGAAGAAAACTTACAACCGTAGATGTGAGTGCAACAACTTCGTCAAGTCCTCCTTGTCCGACCCTTGCTCAAAAGACCCATGATCAGAATGACAATATCTTCACTGATAATTCTCCTCCACTTTACTATGTGTTTCCTATGAGATCATAGGTTTCATGCTTCTCATCCTCTCTCTCCCCCTTTTCACCATGAGAGGGCCTGCTTATATAGGTTTAGAGAGGCCCAACCACTTGAGATATCTTTAGGGTAAGTTGAGGATTTTCCTCCTTCAGTTAGGGATCTTCCCTAAGGTCATGTCTTGACTGAGGATTCGAATCCAACTGCCTTCAAAGATAGAAGAGATCTTTCCCCCATTCTTCTCAACAAACCAATTGTTGCCCATAATAGGTAGTGCTCCCTCAAAAGGGAAATCAGAGCATTATAATGCCCCCTAGTAATGTATAGGGGGGTGCCAGCATTCCTGAGAGTAGGAGCATTCCTCCAAAAGGGTTTTCAGAGTGTTATAATGCTCCCTAACAGTCTATAGGGGGGCGCCAACACTATTGAGAGAGGTATAGGGGAGCGCTCTCCTCTAAAAACTCAACTTTAGTGGTCCTTTCAGATGGAAAGAGGTTCATAAGCCCAGTTAACCATTCCTCTTCTTCCAAATCAAATGTTTGAGGTGTTTTAAGTGTCTTTTTGATGTCGTTATAGGTACGACATAGGCATTATGGCAGTATGCTTTCTTGACACTTGAGACACTTGCGAGCAACATGCGACACTTGTGACACTTGTAGTGACGACACTTGCGACACTATCGAAGTGAGTAATTTTGATGTGTAACACCTATAGGTGATGTCCTAGGCCATCCAGGGCAAACGTTTCACTGGAAGTGGGTCAATGCCCCTAGGCTAGGCTTTGCCAAAGTGCCTATGATGGAACGTCCTCTTCTTCTCCTGTCTAAAGCCCTAGTCAACCACCGTCCTGTCTCTACCCCTCGATGGGGTCTGAACATCCATCTGGTGGTCTCTTCAGTTCCATGGAGGTCCAAACTGATCATCATCCCATGTGTACCGGTCCAAATGGTACTTGTCCATCGGACATGGTCCTGCACATCAAAAGCTATACCCTCCATGGGATCATCAGTCATCGGTATCATAGCAATGTTAATAGCATCTCATCATCAATATTATCAAACATATGCATAAGACCCTAATACATCAGTCAATAGCTCAAAGACATTACAAAAATCTACAATACAAGATTGGAGAAAAAGACAAGATGTCCTATTGGGCTAGTATCCACAAGAAAAGGAAAGTTTCCAGGAGGATTTTATCCAAGCCATGTAAGTGAGGTGATGTGGCTAGGGGATGTCCAAACATGTGGGTGAAGTGAGAGACAAGGATGCATAATGTTATTTGTGGGTGCCTTTGTAGAAGGCGAGATGTACCTGCCATGGATGCATTTTTCCAAGCCCATTCTTTCCTTTATTCTTTTCTTGCTTTATTTTTTTATTTGATTTTTCTTCTTCTTTTTCTTTTTATTCAAGGGATAACCAGAGGACACTGCCTGGGCATGGTGACCATAGTTGAAAGTGTTACCCACAAGTACTTTCATAGAGATGAGAAGGATGGCTCATGATGAGACTCCCTTTCCCTTGGCCATGCAACCAAAGGTCACTACCCTGGCATGGTAACCAGATGGTGGTAATGTCATACTGCTAGGTACCCATGAACCTAATAGGCTGGCTTGTGATGAGACCCCCTATCCTCTGACTAGATCTTGTTTCTTATTTTTCGGGTCCCTCCTTTTTTTGTTGAGAGGCTTTTATTGCCTTCCAAGGGATCCCTGGGTGAAGCATATCGAGGTTTCGTTTTTAGGATTTTATCTTTTACCATCTTCTTTTACCTTCTGGGCCTTTAGCCCCTTCTTCCCACGAGATATGGTGCAACCCTACAAACAGGTCAATCCAATGCCCAAACAAGGGGAATGGGATAAATGAGTGGGAGATAAGATGAAATAGTGGTGCTATGATGGGAGCAGACGATGGCTCTTCAGAAATCCCCCCGGTGGAAAACCAAGACCCATGGGCACAGGCTTGATAGGGCATCCCATCAATTTCCCCAAGCATGGTCAAGTGGGCTACTGTAAGATCCAAGCAATTGTTAGAGATAAAAGGAATCAGATGCATATATTAAAGGTTTCAATGATCAAAAGTGACACATACCATGATACCTGGACCAGTTACCTCATGGAGAAAGAACTTCTTCTGATACAAGACCAAGCCGATGGTGATGGATGTTGTTGCTATTGACAAGACAAATCTAATGGAAGAAGAGAAGATAGGCGCTCCAGGGCCATGTTGAGGTCAATCTTGCACTCAGTACATCATGTCTAAGACCTGTGGGCCTCGATATATGATCTCCTAGTTATCCCTAGAAATTGGGGATAACAGACGTCACACATTTGGGAGGATGTTTGGCCATTTTAGTGCACTTGGTGGTATTGTGGGCTTGAAGCCCCACCTTTTTTGTTGATATGGGGATGACATAGAACATTTATAGCATGAATTCCTAGCATTTGGAGGCTTGTATTCACATGCACCACCTTGGAGGAGTGTTTATGGATTTAGATGACATCATTTTGTTATTTTTGGTCATTTTGTAGCTTATGTGGGAAAAATGACAAAAAATATTTGCTAATTAAGCATTGTAATGTATGTTTTATCCTAAAATTGTGTATTTAATTGTAATATGGACAAACTATGACTTGATTTTCCTCATATAAATATGAGGTAAGTCATTTTCATTTGGATATATCTCATCAATTGATAAAAACACTTCTTGGACTAGAATTTCAACCCTCTTGGACAAATCACTATCTCTCTTTTCTTGTCATAACGGATGTAACTCTTGTTCATTGGAGGAATAAAGGATAGCGAATTATGTTGATGGTGTTTCTTGGCAATTTTTTGGATTATATTTGATATTAAAGTGTCTTTTGCATGTTATCTCTTGGATTTGGTGAGTAATTTATGCAATTTATTGTCATTTTGCTTGTTTAAATTCAAGAAATATATCTTAAAACCCTAGGAGGAGTAAAAGGGATTAGACCCTCCACCAAGGTTTATTCTTCTTTTATTTTGAAGGGATATAAGGCTTGTAACAAGGAGTAAGAGGGTTTACACTCTTGTTGCATGGCTTAACTAGGGTTGATTTCTCTAGGAAGTAATATGGTTTATACCCCTAGAAAAACATTAAACCCTAGTTCATCATGGATTCCAGACTAGATGATTTGGAAGGATTGTTGTTTGGTTTTATAAGGGTTTAAGTATAAAAAAAGATCTCTTCTTCCTCCTTGTTTAGTTTTTCTTCCAAGTAAGAGACTCCATTCACCCAATAAAAAGGCACTAATCTTTGCATTGGAGATTGTTAATTGTTGCATCGGTAAACGCGAAAATTGATGGTTTGGAGTTCAAGTTGGATTTGAAATTTAAATGATTTAGAATATCTTATGATCAAGGACATATTGATTGGTCAAGTGGTCAGTTTTTTTTAATAAACATTAAGCTACAACCATTAGGGTTGAAGTAAACTCTCTTTCTCAACAAGTTTTCTTCACTTTTGACCACTTAAATTTGCATGTAAGCAATGGATTTTGATCTGCTTTTCAAGGGATATTGATTGGGTGGATTTCTTGTTGATTTTGTTGGTTAACATTTGTTTTTGTAGCAATAATAATATACAACCATAAGGATTTTATAATATTTGTTGATAATTATTTCTTACAACCTTGTTTTGTTATTTAATTCATTGTTTTAAGCATTGAAATATTATCTCTAAGTGCATGTTAATTTGTCCAATATTATATGTTGGTTACATGATGTAATTTACAAATATTATAAAATTTTCATTATTGATATATAATTGCTTATTTCTGCAATTTTGGGACAACAAGGTTTCTTGTTGATTCCCATCTTGTCTTGGGGCTTACATCATCATATATTGTCTTTGTTTGGCTTGTCTAACATTGTTTTGTAGGTACACAATGTTGGAAACCTTTTCCTTGACCTATACTCATCCTCCATCAAGCCTCAAGATCCTCCAATCGTGACCTCTAGGGGTGGTTCCTTCAACACTTGGCCTTCTCCCTTACAATCCCCCTAGGGTCACCTGAGAAGAATCCCTTGTGTTGGAATTGTCCATCACTAGAAATATGGTATATCTATTAAGATAACAAGGATAGGTGTCCCCAGTTGTGTCACACACTTGTTTCTTGGGTTGGGATTTTCCCAAACTACAAATTGTGCAATCACATTGTTGAGGGAAAGATATGCAATTATCTTACTCAAGCACTTTCAGATCTTGCTTGGCTAATGAAAGATAGTAGGGAATTTTCCCCTATATTATAGCCTCAAAAAGTGCTTCCCAATCTACAAGTATTAATTACAAGGGGTTAGGTTGATTTTTAATAAAAGATTATTATGAAAAAATATAACATTTTTATACCATTTTCTGAATAATACAGATGCAAAAGGTAAATGTGGAGACAAAAGAAAAAATACCAAGTCACATATCACTACAGATGAGACAGAAAATAAATAAATTATTTCATTCCAAGAAATCAAAAGAGTCGTTCTCTTTACAAAAATCCCTGAGGGAGTTTGGACCAAAGTCAAACTTAGATATCCCCGATGAAAACCATACAAAAGGACTCTGACAAGAAGTAAAAAATGAACTTTAAAATATGGATCAACTTGCCACATATTTCTTCCAACTCGACTCTGCACAATATCCTTTATTAGTCATGAAATTTAATTCATAAACAAACAAGTCTGCACAGACTATCAAAGATAGATCAACATCTTTGAAAATGAGTGTTTGAATGATGCAATTCAAGTTTGAGTCTTTTTGTCTACAATAGGACCCTGCTGTCATAAAAGAGAATTAGGCTTTTAATGAATTCAAGAATGAATGAAAATTGAACTATCTTAATAAAACTCAAGAGAAAACCTTAGTATGCTTTCTCTTTCTATTCTCCTCTTTTTCTTCCTTCTCATTTTTCTTTTATGCATCCCAAATTAGTTGAATTAGTTCAACCACTTTATTTAGTTAAGTTAACAAAAAATCAACTAACTTTTAGTTTAGGGAAAGAATTAATATAATAATAATAATAATAATAATAAGGGTCTTTTAATAAATAATAACTAGTAGGTGGGACCCCTTGTAACTCCCTTTAATTTATTTAACAAAAATAAACATAACTAGACAATAAATCAGACACATCTCTCCTTGTGGCTCCCATAATCATTCTCATAATTCGAAAAATTAAATATCAATGATATTTCAAATCATATCCAAACATATAATATCCAGAATATCCAAAAATAGTATGCTGACCAAAAACTTCAGCAATCCACTGTTCTTAATAAAACAATAATAAAATATACTCAAAAACCATATTCGCCACTTTGGGAGGCAATTTTCCCTTTGTTGCTGATATCTCCTTTTGACTTCTCTGAATTAGCCTTAGGCTATGTGGAGCCTTTAGGCTTGATCTCACTGATGACATGAGAACAATCATCTCTCAAGTGCATGCGGGATGAAATAGATTTGGCCGAATCACTTGAGGGGGAAGCAACAAATTTTCCTTTGTCATGCATGTGGTGGGATTCAGTTTTGAGTCTTTTGCTTGCGTGGGAGGACTGTACAAGTGAGTGTGTATGGGAAATTGGGAAATTTGGGTTAACAAGTGGAGGAGGAGCAGGTAGAGACAGATTTGGCCATCCACGATGTTGGGAGACTGTTGGGTGAACAATCTCCTGCCATCCGTCATTCTCAGTGACTTCAGGTTGCAATGAAACATGAAGGGGCATAATGATACTAGGGACATGCTAGGGTTGGAAGGTATTCTTCTTAGGTCTAGGTTGGACTACCCCTTGTCCAATCCAATTGAAAAATCCAGCTTGGAAGAGTTGTTTTAACTCTTGAGGATCTGCATCAAAATGTATCGATAACCATGGCCTTCTATACCCTCTATTCCAATTCCGTCAACCCCTTTTATTTTGGCCATGGCTTCCTCTTCTCAATAATATCATCTTGTATGCAGTGTTTATTATAAACTAACTTCTTAATCAAACCATACATGACATCTCTTAATATGAAACAAAGTTTGGCTCAACAATCACATCAGACCCATGCAATCCAATCCATATAATTCATTTAATAATTGTCAATGAGCAGGGGGTGAATAAGCATTCTGGGATATCTGAGGGGGTTGTATTGAGCGGAAAAGTGAGAAAATGAAAGGGAGTAAGAACATGATTATTTCTCAACAATTCATTAAACAATCGATTGTGCAACAATAACCAAATCATATCATCTGTGATCCATCTATGCATTATTTCTTAATCATTGTAATACAAAGTTTTAATTTAATTTTAAGAACATGGCGTGCAAAATGAATATGGGATTGTGAGGGGATTTGTATTGAGTGAAAAAGTGAGAAAATGGCAGGGAATTCGATGGATAATATTCATAAAACAAATTAAATAAATCATACAATCATAACTCTGTTCAAAATTAATCCAAAAATCATCCACTTCCAAAACCAACATTCATTGTTCTCAATTGTATACAAAACTTCTTGTTGTTTAAACAATTAAATTTCCCAAAATTACTTAATTTATAACAGTCTGTGCAATTATAACTTATAAAAAACCTTTCCCATTCAACAATATTGCTTATTATAATGTTGATCCCTTCTTTTTTTTCTAAAAATAATCAAAACATGGACAACAGTATGCTCGACATCTATCCCTGATAATACATAATGCACCACAATAAACAATCAACATCCACTGTTTACCAATCAACAATCGGTCTCAATTAAAATGTACACACATATCTTTTCAAAACGTGGAAAGACTTAAAAACATGCCTAATAATACACAAAACTTCAATCAATCAATCTTGAAACAACAACAATCAACCCAACATAAACCCCGAGATTTATCTCTGTGGGTATAATTTCTTTTTTAGACAATTGATAGCTTGCATGATGTTTCCAATATAACAAATCATATATGAGCAAACAAAACTTGATTGACACATGCATCATTTTTTACCTTATTAGAACCATAATCGAGCTTAGTAAAATTCACACAAGTGTCTTCTTATGCAATCAATACCACGCTGGATTAAACATAGTGAGCAAAACCATAACGAAATAGTAAGACAATCCTCGACTGTATGCAACCGCTTGTTTTCATTCTTATTTGTTCAAACAATTTTATCATAGAATGGTCAAAACAGATACTCGATGAGAGAGAAAGTGTCTTTAAAATACTTCCATAACCATTTAATTGATAACCAATACTTGACAACCTTAGAAGGTGCTCGAGGAGAGAAAAGACAAGCAGAGTCTAAATCGGGCTCTATTAAAAACAAATGTGTGGAGGCAACAAGAGCCTTTTTATCTTTAAAAAAAACATAGAGAGATGATGGTCTTCTGAGACTTATATCCATTTCACCATCAATTTACAACCACAGGCCAGAAAAAACAATTTTGAAACGAACAACAATCAGCCACACAGTCCCTGCTTATTACTCCAAGCCATTGACATAACCAATAGTTAACACCCGAGGAGAGAAAAGACAGTAAAATAACCCAGTGCACACAAGTGTGTCTAACATTTGTAGAGAAGAGATGAGGGTTAACTTAACAGTGGTGGGTATTTAAACACACTGGGATAATGTCTCTTTCCAATCACCCAGGAGGTTAATAACTTTTGACAACCATTGGTAGTGAGCCCACATACTTCATTACGGCGGGAATGATAGGGATGGTGTATGGAACCCTTCACATATGGTATTCATTAAAAACACAAGCCTGTATTAATATTCGGGTGACCAAGATTGGACATTTTGGCAAGATTTCGGTGAAAATACAGTTGGGAATGAGCTATAACAGTAGTTCAAGATTCGATAAAAGAACACACCACTGTTGGCAATTTCTCTTCAACCAATTTCTCTTCAATTGGGAAAGGATTACCTCAATGACTGAGAGGAAATGAGTTAACCGACAGTGATATAGAACAAAAACCATCAACCCAACGCCATATTGCACCACTGCTACTTATTATTCCACAAAGACCCATCATAAAACTACACTGACCGAGCAAACAATCAATGCACAACTTAACAATGCCCATTTATAATTTACAACATTTTACAATCATCGTAGAGAGCCATAACACCACATTCACACATAGTCGAAAATCTCAAGAACACACAAAATTCAGGCATCACTGAGCCATCATTTGGTTCATACAACAGAGAATACATCATGGATGGAGAGAAAAGAATCATACCTATGGGAAAAATGCTTAAATCGCAAGTTGGATGAGATTTCCTTTCCAAAAAACTGAATATGCGGAGCTTCACAACCAACAGAGTGAAATTGCAATAGTGGAACAATTCTAGGGTGACGGGTGATAGGGAAAGTATGGAGTGACGTGCAGTAAATGCACATCACTTCCATCACTTGGCCCTATTCAATTAGAAGTACAATACATCCCAATAACCATAACATTCACCAATAATCAAGCCATATAACCAATTCATATTCAATGACAAACCATCGTGAGATTTGAGACGATATCCATTGCATAGTGCACCACCCAAGATAGTTTACACATTAACCCTTGCCATAAATCCACACAATAATCCATATTAACAATGTTATATGCACCTCCATTCAAATCTAATGAAATTCACATATTCCATTAACCAAACAAATAGCATGACAGTTAGTACTAACACTTGTATTCCTTATTCAAAATTTGCATGTAATCCTTTTACATAGTTCCTTCCTTTTGCTACAACTTTAGAACCTTTTTCATAGTTTTTTTCTTTGTTTTGATCATGCTACCATTAAATTATCTCTTGCATATATGTGGCTAAGTAATCAATCATAATAATTAGTAACAAGGTTATAACATAGAAACTATAAACAACATGTTCCTCATACCCATAAAATTGTTCTGTCGCAAGCAATTACCAAAAGAATTCCACAATAATGCATTATCCACTTATTATCACACCAAATGAAACCAAGACTGCATTGCCAAAAAATGTAGGGCTGTGTAGGAAACATCAAAACAAAAGAAAAACATGTGTAATATGTTTATCCTTGTGCCACTGGTCTACAAAGGGGTCCCACCTACTAGTATTATATTATTAGCATAGTTAAATAATAACGCTTTAGCAATACTTTGCGGGTGGAATTCATCGTTACAATTTTTATCGTCAATACACATGCCCTACGAACATTGAATGCGTTAAATATGTATGCCCATTGAACTCTTGCTAGGGTGAGTCGGCTGACTCACATTGTGGAAACATCGACCACTAGTATACTGATAAATTGGAGGTAAGTTGAATACATCACCTAAAGAGAGTTTCTTGCAAACAATATTCAAATTTATGCAACCGGAATTGCCTTTTTTTACTAGACATAGACTCGACAAGAATTTCGTGGATGCCCTAGATCTCGCATGCATGGATGTGCTCATTTTGATAGAATTGGATTCACATCTTGGTCGAATAGTGTTCCATATAGATTCTTCTTATAGCTCGACTCGACCAAACATAAATCGTGACTTGACTCCATTGGCTGGAGTTTTTTTCTCGACCCAACTAAAGACTCAACCATGAGTCAATCAATTTATTGCATATCATCTCTTTTAATTTGCATTCCTATCGAATTTGGAGCTCACTCAACTTGAGATTGTTTGGATGTTGATTCATCCTCCCTCTACCATAAGTTGATCCCATAAACCATAATATTTTTTGACTGGTGGGTCAACTAGTCAATCCTCCTATAATATTTGTCGAATAGTGGATCAACTTGTAGATTCACCCAGAATATTTGTTGACTAGTGGATCAAGTCATTAATCAACTTGTCTAGAATCTTTGTTGATTGGATACATGTGTGGATACCCTAGCCCTTTGTTTTTTAGTGTAAAGGAGATATTCCCTACCTCTTATTTCCGGCTAACATAAGGGTTCTATTGGTGCGACTCGACAAGGGAATCAATTTATCTTTCCATGAACTGGTAGACCTAACCAATGATCTAACTAAACAACCAAGTGGTGCATTGTAGGCATAACTCCTCCAGTAAATGATGGAATGATTATGAATTGATGCTAGTTCCTTTTTTGCAAGGATGAAATTCAACTTGCTCTTGTGATCTGTGTATTCATTGAGGTCGACTTGTTCATTTTGATCGAACCACTCCGTTTTTCCTTCTTCGAACCACTCTCTTTTTCCTTATTCGAACCACTGTTCGCAATTTCTGATATCGTTTGAATTGATGGGTATGCTTCCTTGAAAATTATTTTTTGGTAAAGTCAAGCCTCTTGACATTTGGTCAATCAAAACCCCTTTTTTTGTCCTTGTTGTGTTCAATTAAGAATATGAATGGTTGGTGGTATTATCTAGCATCAACCATTCATTTATTTGCTTGATAGCTTGTCTTGCATAGATTGTCGGTATATCTGAAAATGGGCAAAATATTGTAGGAATTCTATGAGAAGAAAGTTGTTGATCATCTTGGTCGAGAATTCATTACATTAATTTTTTTTGCTTCCTTGTTGCAGATAGAGAATGCAAGAATAAATAATTAGTTGAACACTGAATGATCCAGAAGGATCTAGAGAAAATTCTAGAAGTCTCAAAAGTGTCCCAAGAGGCTCAGAGTGGCCTCAAAAAATGAAAAAATTCAAATTCCTCAAAGCTCAGAGAAATTGGCAACATTGCGAAGAGCATGGCACAAAATTTCCAATGGAGCAAACAATTCATCAAATAGAGTTACCAATCGAAAGGTATTCATAGTCAAAGTTTTGGTCAACCTAGCCTAGTCAGTAGGGGATGAGTCAACTTCCGTACTGGTGACGTCAACATCAGTATGGATGATGTCAGAATTCGTACAGGGTATGTGGATCAAATATCATAGAACGACATGTATCATGATGACGCCAACATGACGTCTATTATCCACCAGGTTGCACAAGATGGATTTCCTGAAGAGCCGCCAAAGAATGAGTAAGCAGTGCTCATACATGCAGAGTTCAATGATTTAGCAGGGCCTGAAAAGGCCCATTTTTCTCGCATTCCACTATTGTAATAAATGTTCTAAGTATGAGAGATTATAAAAGGCTATTGGCCACCCTTGATCTAGGAGTGGGCACATACTCCAGAGTGTTTTTTTTACTTGTTAATTATTTTTTCTCCTTACCTTAGTGAGAAGATTAAATAATTTCTAAGTTTTTTTCACTCGAAAAGACTTGCTCCAAATTCGAAGTATGTGTTGACAAGCAGGTCTCGGCATGGAAAATCCAATGTCTAGTTTTCGAATGTATATAAGCTCATACTAGAACATAGTGTCCGGGTTATTTGGAAATTGCGGCTAAGTCTGATAGGTTTTTTTTAAGGTTTTAGTGAATTAATTAAATTCCCACAAAATTGGAATTTATTAATTCTGAGTCAATAAGTGTAAAAATATGGCATCAG
Source organism: Picea engelmannii (assembly GCA_009831015.1). Lineage (NCBI taxonomy): Eukaryota > Viridiplantae > Streptophyta > Pinopsida > Pinales > Pinaceae > Picea > Picea engelmannii. Next base: position 26,910 of record ML819228.1, read on the forward strand.
ATGTTGTCAGATGCCATATTTAGAGTCGTTTTCAAGTCCAGAGCATGATGTAAACCCCTATTTTCCATCTTTCGAGGCAAACAAGCGATTATTATTGCTAAAAAGATCCATTTTACTCGAAATTATGGAAAAGGGGCATTTAATTAAACTGGGAACATGCTTTAAAGTTTGTTTTTTAGGTGCCCCTAGTTGACTAAACATTAAATTGAGTCAATTAAAGGGGGAGGTCGACCTAGTGGGATGACATGGCATGGGAAGGAGTTCCAAATAAAGGAACTGAACTCCTAGGTGGCTCCTCACCTAATCCTCATGCGCGGCCCACACTTCTACACTCACCCTCACTCCTAAATCCTCACGCATCACTCCCCTTTTTCCTTTAATCACTCATCCCACCTACCACTTAAACTCACGCTCCACTCACCCTCTCCCTAAATCACTTGCCCTCATCCTCACGTCACTCCCCTTTACCTTACATAAGCTTCCTTTTCACTCTACATAAACTTCACTCCCTCATCCTCACATCACTCTCACCTCAACTCTGCCTACGTAACCTTCCCTTCACTCACCCTTTGATTCTGATTATTTTCGGCACGAAATGAGAGCGAAGATATAATAAAGAAATGCACAAAGATATTGCAGATATTCAATAATATAACAGAAATATATCAGAGATGCAACCATATACACAGATATACAGTAATACACGATTTCTATTAGTCAAAGAAATGTACAGAGACTGTAAAAAATACAGAGTGAAAGACTCGCTAGAATGGTGGCATCTTATCTCTGAGAAGAGATGTGACGGCTACTCGCATTCGCAAGAAGATGATTACAATGAGGCTCTGAAGGCCTTTTTACAATAAATGGTAATGCCAAAAGTCCTAGACATCCAAAAACCTAACCCTAGGAGATGAAGCGCCAAAAGTCATGTGGGCCCCGTTTTGGTAAGTGAGTACATCAACTTCCCGTGGTCATAACTTTTGCATACGATGTTTGTTTTAGGTGTGTGATAGATCGTTGGAAAGGTATCATTGAGGAGATTCATTTTGGGGGCTCAATATGCCTTTGGATATCATTGATAACCTCTATCTCGAAAAACCTTCATTTAGGCCCTCAAAATGGCCCCGAAAGTTAAAACCATCTAAAAATAGTAAATTGCCAAAATTGCCAGAAAACTGTTTTGAGCCAGTCGGAAAAGGTGGGTGGACACCGATATCCACCTGGAACACCCTTCCCCTTAATTCACTCATAACTCACTTCCCTCCTCACTATACTCTCACGCCCTTAGCTCCACTCTCCTATACGTAAGCTTCCCTTCCTCTTACGTAGCTTCCCCACGTCATTCTCACTTCTCCCTCATGTCATCTCCCACTCAACTCTTAATTCACTCCCCCTTCACCTCTACGTAACCCACTCACTTCCATTCTCCCTAAATTAACACCCTCATCCTCACGTCACTTCCCCCTATCACTAAGTGCGCCACTCCTCCTCTCATGCACCTACCATCACCTAACCCTAGCGCATGCATTGCGTAGGGATCTCCACCTCCATGCCTATTTAAGAGAGGTCGACTCTCTTAAAGAATTGAATTGAGTATTGGGTGAAGAAACCCTGTAATATTTTTTAAGCATTTGAATAAAGAAGACTTTGGAGAACTATTGTTGTGGATGCTATGTGTGGATGCTTGGATCTAGTATAGTCTGTATGAGGTAATCTGTATCTTATTATTCAATCTTGTGTATCTATTTTAAAGGCTTAGAAGGTATGCTATCATACAGTAGGATAAGATAAATCTAGTTTGATTCGTCTTATTTCTTCCTTAAATTGTATACTTTTATATTGCATGCTTCGTTTTCGGCTAAACTAACATGCATATTTGAGTTTTGTTTTGTAGGGAAGACCTTTTAACAAATGTTTATAGGATTGAAGTACATTATTGCAGTTTTTTTTTTTTTTAATCTTGGAGGATTGATAGTTTTTTGCTTCAACCGTCATTGTCCAAGATCTTCAAAGGATTGAGCTCCCTCTACTCTTCATCAAAGGACCCCATCGCCCATAAACTTTCAATG